>JAVYIG010012404.1:0-53837 GCA_035222895.1 Strongylocentrotus droebachiensis | reverse complement strand
CAGCGCTTAGAAATATAAGTATAAAGAGTTATATAAATGTTACTGCTATAATCGTTGTCTAAATTAACAGTTTATTCAAATAATTTCTAAAACCCATGGATAATGGAAAATTGATACATATTTGAGTCATCCTGCATTCAATAATTGAAAGTTGTTGTCTCCTTATTTTAATAGAAAACATGATAACATGTGACATTCCAGAGGTTGACATATCAATTGCAGTTATTAGTATGAGTACCTCCTGTACAGAATGACATATTTGGAATGATTATAATTTAATTTGGCAAATAACTTCCAGATGAATACATATGTTGGAACTTGACTCGGTAAGTCTTGGTTGTTCGTAATATTTAATCACCTACATCCACAATTTATACTCGGTTACTTGCAAACTATTCTAAAACCCTAAACAATAAATAATAAATACTTATCCTACTGTCAATCAAAAAAACAAAAAATGAATTTAAGTTTATTAGAAGTATTGCACAAAACATAAAAATCATTATATCATTATAGAATACAGCGCATTTGCAACATTTAGAAATGATAAATTGCAAAAACAAAGCTACCTAATAAGTACTGATAAATTTCGCCTTTCACTGCATACCGGTACTATAATTTTCTTCCTTTTGAATAATTCTTGTCAATATGAAATGTGTTTGGGACACCTAATGCATAATAAGCCATTAAGCCGTAAATAAGTTTTAGCCAATTTTTTCTCAAATCAAACTTCTATTGCAAGAACTTGATATCGCCTTTAGTCTGAGCCTGGCAATCTAAGCTCCCTTAGGCAACATCTATAAGTCAAGATGCGCTAAATAAACAAAATTACATACATGCTTACAACTCATCTTGCAAAGCTCTAAGTTTCAAAGGGAGGTGTCCTCTTTGTTCAAATATCTATAAATTCTTGGCACTATTGTAATTTCTAGAGTTGTATCCATCTTGATTATTTCAACATTGATAATTGTTGTATGATCTGTATGGAGCCAGAAGAGCATTATTTCTGTGTAAAATGTATATGACTTAATGCCCTTATGGCTCCAAAGACACACAATAGTTTGATGACATCTCTCCTAATTGTCTGACCGGTTCCACAATTTAAAAAATCCTTGATTCACTTCAGAACACCTAAACCTTTCTTCCAATCAGAAACAATAAAGGTACGAACATGAAAACTGACAAATGTAAACAATGGATGGTCAACCGATTGACAAATGGCATCCAGAGGCCTGTTTTCATCAGCTTGAGTTGCCAATAACCGGGCTATTTTAACTATCTCGATTGCAAATTAGCAGTTAATTTGCGTTTTCATCAGCCCGCAGTTGCAACTAGAGAAAATATCCCAATAAATCTTGGTCTTGTGTCCAAATATCCCGCTATTTGGGAAATAGCTAATTTGCGCCCGTCCAAGCTAGTTTGTCATGAGCGTATCGGTCTGGTAAAGACGCGATTTTTCGAGCTTTGGGATAATATCCAGAGTCTGAAAATAGCAGTTTATTGGGCAGACTCGAGCTGATGAAAACAGGCCTAATTGGATATACAACGGCCGCTAAGGCTTCATTTTTTCTTTTTCAAATTTACAATTATATTTTGACAGAAAAAGAGGACTGATATAGACAATGATAGATATTGAATATTTTTCAAAAAACGAAATTTTTATGAAACCCGATAGCCATTCCATCCTACGAAGTATCAATAAGATTCCCCTCCATCAGGCTACCTCCACCACCTCCACTCCTGTTATTCTCCTCCTCCTCCTCCTCTTCTTCCTCTTCTTCCTCCTCCTCACTCATCATCAAAACCATCATTGAACTGATCCGTCCTGTCATAGTTGATGGTTGTTCTGAGAAGATCGACCTCGATGGGGAACAGATCTGTGTTCTTCATCTGCTGGTGGCAATCCTGGAGGTACTGGGTCATGGCAGAGACAAGACGATGCAGCTGGAATACGATGTCTTGAACTGTAACAACAACAACAAAAATAGTGAGCACTAGCTGCAATCAACAAAATCTTGTATCAATCCCAGTTCTCACTATACAAATTAATGATGTTTGCGAGTGCATTAGTGAATATGCACTGCACGCAGGTTATTCAAGTCAAAATGTGATAATGAATGAAACTTGTCCAGTTCATTACATCTGGGGAGTGTTTCACAAAGACTAAGATCAACTTTAAGTTGGACTTGACTATATGGCAGGCCGTTCA
The DNA here is from genome assembly GCA_035222895.1 of Strongylocentrotus droebachiensis. Taxonomy (NCBI): domain Eukaryota; kingdom Metazoa; phylum Echinodermata; class Echinoidea; order Camarodonta; family Strongylocentrotidae; genus Strongylocentrotus; species Strongylocentrotus droebachiensis. The sequence continues at coordinate 51,628 of JAVYIG010012404.1, read as the reverse complement.
TGCCACTGTTTGCTCTCACCATTATGATTTTTAAATAATATTTTTTCCTTCAATAATGAATTATCAAAAAATGTAAATTCTGTAGATTTGTGACCATGATTTGTACGTCCCTTGAGAGACCAGTAAATGGTGAGAACAAACAGTGGCATGAACAGCCCGTCATAGTCAAGTCCAACTTAACGTTGATCTTAGTCTTTGTGAAACACCCCCCTGAACTGAGAGAGAGACACCTGTAGATAGAACACCTAAACAAAGTAACAATAATAAAGACAATCACCATGCTTTTGATCCAGTAGTTCCATTTTGACCATTACATCTGATCTTAACTTGGCAAACCTAGCCCTTGCTTCTTGACGGCAGCGTAAGATCAATCTGTAGAGAAATACATGTAAGAGATATGTTTCACAATGCTTGCCTTTTACATAAACATTACATCAGCTAGGGAAATTGTATTCAAGAAATCAACATTGACTTACATTTACTTTAAACAAATCAAGAAATACTGCCTTAACTTACTTTCAATAGAACAAAATTAACCTGTTGAATACCAAGCCGAAAATAACTTGGGTATAAAGAATATATCTTATAACACCATCAATCATATCCAAAGTTTTACAATATTGTCTGAACCTAAAGAGACTTTCAATAAACTAAACAAGAACATCCCTAAAAACCTCAGCCTAATCTAACTAAGGCATAATTTAACTAAAGCATATCAAGATCTCTCTCCAAACCTTAACTGAGTTTCTTAGAAGCAAGCAAAATATATCTTTCCTTTAATACTTCCTTACGAACTTACGCTACTTACATTGAAATTAATAAAGGAAGCATACAAACATAATTACCTAATCTAGCAATAATTCAAGAAAACCCAGAAATTGTTTCACTATTCAAAAAGAGATATTTCTCTACTCTAAACTAATGTGTTTTCTGTTGGTACAAAGCATGGAATGTACCCTTACCTATACTCATAGTTGCCTGTCTCCACTCTGTAGAGAGGTTCTCCTAATGTAGCATATGCATATTCCTCATCATCCATCTCCTTCACTTTCAGGCAGTATGACTGAAAATAAGAGCAGAAATAGTATGAATGTAATAATCTATGTTACTACTATTAAGTATTGCTGCATATTACATGCAGCAAACACACATTGAAATCAGTACTGCATCAAGGTAAGGGGCAGATTCAACATCAGGGTTTTTTTTACAAAACTTGTCATCAGTGAGAAATGACAGTTTGTGTTAAAAGCTACCGAAATCCTTGCTTCCGATTGGTTATCAGCAGATTTGTCACCAACGCTCAAAATACACGGGGGCGGTGGGCGATTCGCTTCCGTGAGCTCCATAATCGCCCCCGTCAGGTTGCTCACGGGGGCGATTGCAAAATAAAAAATCGCCCCCGTGGAATTATAAAATAAAGATTATCTTTTCTGATATAACTTTAACACAATATTGAGTATAAATTGTCAAACCTTAAACCAATAAAATGGAACTTAGATGGCGCTTTCTCTCCCATCTCTATGAGTATTACCGATACAAATAACGAAAGCTCGCAGTGCAGCTAGTGCAGTCGTCAGCAGTGGCTATACTGCGCCGGTAGTACCGTGTGTGCACGCTTACGCCCAATATCTGCTGGAGCTGGAGACGATCGCGCAAGGACTGAAACATGAAGAAGTTTTTCGTTGTGAAAAGTGTGAATCCTCTGAAATCTGGTGATTCTCAAAGACCATCAAATAATGTAACTCGACCAGTAAGTCAATATTGAGAAGAAGAAGAAGACCAAAGATGTTGCAGGGCGGATCTAGGCGAATTAGGGGGTTTAAGCCCCCCCCCCCCCCTCCCCCCTCCCCCCTTGGGCTGCCAAGTGAAAATGTAATGTGCATAGAAAAATGCTGTCATGTGTCCAGACCTACACAGTATTAGTAGATGTCAGTAGATGCCAGGAAAACATCACTAACGCGGGTTCAAAAACTGAGCACCAAAAAATCGCCTCGCGGCTTTGCGGCTTGTGGACGATGCTCCGCATGTTTATATAGTAGATGCCAGGAAACATCACTTACGGGGGTTCAAAATAGCAACAACAAAAATCGCTACGCTGCTCGTGGACGATGCTCCACATCGTATTTGGGTTACCCCCCCCCCCCCCCCCCCCCCTCACCCTTAGCAAAAAGCTATAGATCCGCTCCTGTGTTTTGGAAGGATATGGCAAAGACTAAAAGTAAAGAAAGAATGTAATACGGTTGCTCCGAATAATGAGGAGGAAATGATGTGCAGAACGGGAAGAAATGGAGAGAATGTCATCACCGGGATAAAATTCAATAACAGCTATGTAACAAGTAAATTTCTAAGAGGGAAAATGCCGACTTAATAAATGATAATGATAAAATATCAAGGAGTTTTATGGGTACCAATTTAATGGAAAATTGTATTAAAATAAGAGCCCCCGTCAGCACTAAAAGAGCCCCCGTGAGAAGGCTCACGAGGGCTCTTTATTTTTTGGAAGAGCCCCCGTGGACAAAAAATTAATTTGAGCCCTGTTTGTCACTGATTGTTGTCATTGAAAAAAGGCTTAGTGAAATGCCCCCCAGATTCAAGCAGTATGACTTCATGCTGGCTGTGAAATCACTTTAATCAGAGCACCTGCAATTTGTCAGGGGAAAAATGAAATCATTGAATTCTTAACATGAAGATTTTCAAACTATACTAAGCACAATTGGAAGGTTGCCTACATGTGCATCTTGAGAAGAAAGACAAAACACTTTTTGTAGTGAAAAGAAAGTCGAACTTGAGCAAATCATACAGTAGTACTTATGACACAGGCTACAACATTATGAATATCATTCTGTCCCTCGGATAGGATGTCTAATGGAAGTCAAACATGTAAGGAACCCTCACACTACCACACTAAGCACTTAACGTATCCACTGCACTCTTCATAAAAAGTAGAAGGAATTTCCTGATCAGAAGGAAAGACCAGACAATCATATTGATTGACTTTGCCTTTCCCCTTCCATGCACATGGGATGCAGCATATTAAATATTAAACAAGAGACTCACCAGGTATTCAAACTTGGTATCGGCGTATTTCTTGATGGTGAGCTTGGTGTCTGGAATGGCTTTGGTCAAGAAGGTACCAAGGTCCGATAGCATCTGTAGAGGAATAACATTAAATGATAAGATCTCAAAATTAAATTCAGGTAAACAACATTAGTTATTTGGTAAATAATAGAGGAGACATGTTAGCTCAGTTGGTAGATCAGTGGTCTCGAGCAGTGGTCTCATAATCCGGCGACCCGGGTTCGAACCAAGTCGATGCGCTAGTGCCCTAAGGCATTAATCCTCATTACCAGGTCCCTCGGAGAGGACCTATAGCCATCGTTCCTCGGGTTGCTTACTAACAAGCATTTATGCTTTTTTAGCAGTCAGGTAAAATAACCACCACCACTTATAATATTCAGTTCTTGTACAGCCATATCACAATTAAACATCTCTATATCAATTTTACTTCTGTTTTAATCAGTCTGCTCTCAGTCTTTACTAGCTCATATTTAGCTCTTGATGGAGCCTGTTCAGGGGAGGCAGAAATAATATATATATGACCACTGACATACGTGACTTGGAAATTGTTGGAAGTTTTAGAATAACAAGGGATTTTCCATTATTACAGATAAAGTCAATGAATTATTAAATCTATAAAGAAACAAGAAACAGCAACAAGATATGTAATACTAACTTTACAATGAGTAGAACTGAATTGAAATTAACATCAGGGAAGATGTCAACAATAAATCAATGTTTGTTATCACTGCTATCAATCTGGATCTTTCCTTTGGGGAAGCCCCACAGAGTAGCCTATCATTATCATTTAATTAATTTGTGGTCTCTCACAGCCAATTGTTTTGACAAAATCAATTCCTTTAATATTTTAATTGTTCACACATTGACACTGAAAGATTGTTATGGTTAACGTTTTTTTTTAAAGTTGCCATGATTCTACCTCAGTGGGTAAATAAGGAGCTAAAATCAGAGCTGCCAACCTTGTGCGACCCAAAAAAGGAATCATGATGGCAAAAAAAAGGAATTTCAAGCCAAAAAAAGGAATTCATGAAAACGAAATTTACAACCACGCGCGACACACTTCCAATGCAGAAATGTTCATTCATCATGCTGTTTTTTCCATACAAGCAGGTACTTTTTAGTGGTTATTTTAGTATTATCGGCATTTCATTTTTTTTGAGAATATTTTTCTCTTCAAGTATGTTTTAAAATTAGTTTTCTATTGAATTTGTGATCAAATCATCAATTTAAGGCAGTTGTACGACGTGCGGTATGTAAAAAAAAAAAAAAAAAAAAAAAAAAAAAAAAAATTATTAAAAAACGTATTTTATGAAGAAAAAACGTAGTACCGTAATTTGGAGGAAAAAACAGAGTAATTCCGGCAAAAACGGAATGGTTGGCAGCTCTGTAAAATGAATTGATCCAAGATCATCTGACATTAGAGAAAAACATGGTAGTCTTACTGGTTTGACAGTGCGGAGCAATCTGATTCCAAACTTCTCCATGTTCCGATGAGCATCTCCAAACTTAGTAAAGGCTTCACTGGCCTTGGGTTGAATCTCTCTTGAACCAATCAAGCAAAAGATATCACCAAACGCTGTTCAGAAGAAATACATCAGAAAATAGATGAGCTATTATTTTAAGGCCTGCATCTTTTACCTGAAATCTTTAAATTAGTTATTACTCTTTCATTTCTTCAAAATGATTCTACAATACCCATATTTGGTTCGATTATCATTCAAAATAGTAAAACTTTCATTATGTCCAAAACGAAAATAGAAAATTAATGTTTCATTTCAAGGTACACAAACAATACTGTACTTCACTAAACATACTTTATTTCACCCAAGTATCTGCTATAGCATCTTTTATCTTAAATGTTCAAATTTTTGTTATGGCCCACTTTTAAAAGTTAATTATTTCATCTCGCAATTTTTTTTTTACTGCATATGTGTCCAGCATTTCAATATTTTAATCCCCCATGCAAATTCTAATGCCTCAGTCACACCTTTGCGTATTTGGCTTGGGTATTGCTGCATATTTATGGCAAGCCGTTTTAACATTTGTTCCTATTTCTTGATATCAAGAGGTACCATTGCTTGAAGAAAAGAAAAAAATCTTGATTTCAAGAAATTGGAATAAATGTTAAAACGGCTTGCTATAAATACAGAGCGATATGCAAGCCAAATACGCAAAGGTGTGACTGAGGCATTATAGATGCTTATATGCTTACCTCTATGGGTACTCGACATTTCATAGAAGATCTTGAGTAGTTTCTTGGTGTGGTCCATGAGTCCCTTGTAAAGGCGTGATGTCTTATTCAGCTCATCTAGTCTCTTGATCAAAACATCTAGGAGAACAAGATTAAACAAAATGGATTTATTCTCGATAAAGAACCTCATCAATTAGCTTCAATATAAACTGATGTTATTATAAAAATCAATGATAGAAGGGGTCTCAAGGTCAAGAAAATAGATTTGTCTGAGCTATTATCCCAAGGCACTATCCTTCAGTGTGATTCCTCAAAAAGCCAGATGTTTGGCCAAATAGTGGGCTAAATCATGATGAAGATGCACTACCTCTTATTTCTTTATCCTTGCATTCACTACACTTGCGTTGTGTATAAACAAGTAAAACGTGCAATTCATGTCTCCCTCAATGTACATGCTCCATACTTCGGTTGAAATGGTTTCATGTTGGTATTTTTTATCTGCGGCTTATGAATTTAAAAAAGAATAATTTCTCTTTAAGCGGGACTACACTACTTGTAGCTACTTGTGCCCTCTATATAGCAAACAATGCCTAAGCGGTACCTGTTGGTCCCCCATGATGTCCTTTTTTTTCTTATGTTAATTGAGAGCTGATTTGATGAGATAACAACCTGCCGGTGATCTTGCAGAGAGGTCTAATCCCTCCATGCCAAACTAGTGCAGAGGGACTTTAACGCACTGATCCGTCAAATTTGCCAAGCTGGAGCCTGCTTTGGCTGATAATGAAGCACCATATGTACAGTACTGTACATACACCACATCCTGACAAAAGGGGGCATTTCACAAAAGGGGGCATTTCACAAAACTTGTCATCGGTGCTTTTTATCAGTGACAAAAGACATTTTTTGTTATAAGCTACTGAAATCCTTGCTTCTGATTTAGTTATCAGTAGATTTGTCACTGATCTTTGTCATTTGTCATTGCAAAAAGGCTTTGTGAAATGGGTCCCAGGTCTAAAGATAACTTACCATTACAGAGGATGGCTCTACTGAGACCCAGAGCATCTGCAGTGGAGGAGCTCAGATTCTCAACCATACGATGCTTGGCCTTCTTGAGAGCAATGTCCAATCCTTTGCCTTCCTTCGTATCTGCTTTGAGGCTGTTATAGCTGATTATCACCTCACTCTAGCAATGGAAAAAAGGAGATAAAACTTGAAAGTGAAAACCCTTCTTGTGCCACTACAGTATGTCAAGGGTTCAGTGACACAAAGACGTAACTCCATATTTTGCCAAAATGAGTATTTGATATCAAAATATTCAGAAAAATGGGCTTTCCGGGAAACACAAAGACTTAACTCTATCCAACATCCCATTGAAGTCAATGGCTAGTGAAACATAGACTTAACTCCTATTTGTGGGCCCAAGTGCTCAGTGACACATAAACCACTTTTTCTCAAAATGGCCAAAATGGAGTTACGTCTTTGTGTCACTGACCCCTCGATATCTAATAAATCACCTTTCCTAAGTGAAAGAGTGACATGGTAGACTTTGTTTAGTTCTTAAAATGGGCATAACATATATCTTCCATGATACTAAAATGTACCCAAGAAGAATCTGTATCTGGTCATAACTTATTCTTGGGCTGGATTTGTGGGTCCAAGGCTAGGAGGGGTTTAGGACATGCTGATATCGTCCCGGCAACTTCATAAGCTACAAATTTCACAAACATGCATTTTAAATTTTTAATTAATTTATACCATTATGCGACACCTGCTCTTATGAAAATTCCTCTGTCATCAATATCTAAACACTAACCAAAGTTTTAACTTCAACCCAGTCCACACTATACCTACCCCTAACCCTGAACCTAATCTGCATCCCAATCCCAACCCTATCCTATTTGCCACATACTATTTCAGATAGACCTGGGCATGAGTCTAAGACCATGTTTAAGAAAGGAAAGCTTAGGTCTTGAGAGACTTCTTTTGTTAAACCTCATGTAAAAAAGCTGAAACCCTAATGCAACTGCAGAGCTGATGAAAACGCAAATTAACTGGCTAATTTGCGATTGGGATAGTTAAAATGGCGTGTTATTTGGCAAACTCAAGCTGATGAAGACAAGCCTAATGGGTTTAAATTTTAGTAGAATATTGGCCAATATATTTAATGACTTAAACCATGACATGAACCAGATATCAGGGGGTGTTTCACAAAGATCCTAAGTTGAACTTATCTCTAAGTTGGACTTAATAATCATGGAAAACCATTAGCATCTTTGAAAATATTTTGTAAAAGTTATTTTAAAAGGCATCAAATGTTGATTTAAAATATTTTCTATTATCAAGGAGATTTCATGTTCTTGATGTAGAAATGTGGAATTAATGAAAAGTCTAAAATAGTTGAATTTTTGCTTTTTAATATATTTTATTTTGGGCTACAAATGGCTCTCCATAATATTTAAGTCCAACTTGAGAGTTAAGTTTGACTTAGAAGCTTTGTGAAACACCCCCAGATCAATGTCCCAGATACCTACTTTGAGTGCCTGGATCATCCTAGCCACTTCCACCTTAGTTCTTCCCTTGACAGACTTCTTATTAACCCCTACAATCTCATCTCCGGCGTTAAGGAGTTTACTCTTGGCAGCAGGGGTGTTGTCAAACACTTGTACGATGTAGAGACAGGGGCAAAGTGGCGCTCCTCCACCGATACTGATACCAACAAGGTTCTGACTGTCCTTCACCAGCTTGGCAGTCCCTGGTATGGCCTCCATACCCCTGAAAAGGCAATGTATGATAAAATTATAATTATATTATTTATAATTAAGGATTTCTTTTATTTTTCTTCAATTTTACACTGGCTGACACAGGTGTGGAGTGTATAATGAAGTCCTTTCTAACTATTTAAAAAAATATTATTGAAACAAAAATATGCATCAAACTAATGCTTTGGAAATTGGATTGAAATCAAATATACCGGGTATTCAAATAACAACCAAAATAAAAAAAAATACAGAACCCAAAGTAGTATGTTCATATCTGGCCTATATTTCTTGGGAAATAAATACTAGCTGTGTAGAAAGAAAATAAGACACTATCTAATGTCTTGCTTGACTCCTAAAAAAAAAGGGGAAAATGATGATGCATATATATTTTGTATCCTGAGATTGGACAATGACTCTAATAAAGAAAATAAATCATCACTTTAACTCTTAAAAGTGACATATCAATTCTCTTTAATCAAAAGTATAGATATGTAATCAAATTGAAGCAATGGTCCCTTTACAGGGAAAAATACACAGGGGCTCTGGGCATATTAATCCTCAAAATGCCAAAAAGAGCCCCCAAAATCAATGCGTTCAATGCAAAAACAAAATAAAGAGTGTTATTTTCATGCAAGCAAGCTTAAAAAGGAAACCCTGAAGTATTTTTTCCCTGTCCCTTTAATACTGTTTCCATACTAGATGTACATGTACGGTACATCAGTACATGTACAGTACATCAGTAAATGCATATATCAGATAAACCTGCATAATGTGTGTGATTGATTCACATTTATGTATGTTTATTTGTCAAAGAGATTCCAAAGTACAAGGGCATACATGTAAGGTAATATACTGCAGCACAATACAGGTATGGAGATACATGTATAATCAAACAGAATGAATACATTGCTAACAATCAGAGGAATGCAAATAACCAAATAGGTCATGGGGAACTGGCTATATAGCTTGAAGCAAACCAGTCTGTTGTACCACTCAGTAGCTAAATAAGTCATACAGTTACTCAAATAATGGAATATTTTGAAGAATATATACATAAATCAGTTAAATAACAGTACCGGTATACACTCATACACTGTCCAATATATTTGTATTTCCTACTGCATGATCTTGCACCATGTACAATATGTATCCTGTACATAATGTAGTAGAAGAAAAAGAAACGGCTATTGCATTAACTACTTACCAGCATAATTCAAAATATAAATATGTCTCAAATCACCAGTCGGTATAATATAAAGTTAACACTGATTACAATGTGGTATTTTCAAAGTTATCTCCACTTTGAAGTATATCATTGAAGAAAACCAGAGTACCTACAGGTATGTAATAATCTTTTTTTGTCTCAAGTGCGCTTATCAGACTAATCATGATAAACTAGACCTCTAGATAAAACTAAGGTTAATAGCTGGAACAAAACGAAAAACAGGAAAGAAACAAATCATTTTGATTGGCTGCTAGAATTATTCAGTACGAAAAGTTAATTCCCAGTCCTGACTCTCTCTCTCTCTCTCTTCCTTGCTTTCTTTCTCTCTCTCTCTCTCTCTTTTTCTCTCTCTGTCTCTCATGTATTATATATAGAGGGAATCTCAAAATAACAGCGGACATTTAAACTTCTTAAGTTACCTTGGCAAAGTGGAAGACATCATGTTACATGTAAGTCTGAAATTCAGGTCCAGTCTCCTCTAGAAAATGCAACCTTCCTCCCATAGACAACAATCCAGATAACGGTTACTATTTAACCAGTTGTAACACTAAAGATAAGATCTACATGTAACTCGGTGTAAGTCTTCCATAGTCCCATCGCTAGGTAAACAGAGAATGAATCCACAGTTTCTCGCTTCATGCCATTTATCGATGTATCATGTGATATATGCACAGTGATATGCACACCTGCTGAGTTCTAACATAAAATCAGAAATCTAAGAATATCCCCTTTGTGAATATGAAACGATTAGGAAAGTAACTTTGTCTCTTATAACCAGCTGCCTTGACATGCACAAACAGAGATCTTAAAAGACTAGCACCTGCGAAAGACTACCTGCATAATATATGCCAGAGCCCAGATGTGGGCTAAATCTGACAAAAATGTAGTCTGTTGAGTTTGTGAAAAGCAAAGAGCAAACAACAAAGAGGGATTGACCTAGGTTATACATACATTATGTACATGTATTACAATAAATTAATATTACTACCAGGACTTTCTGGTAGAAAATTAACCATTCAGCTTTGACAAAACAAAATACCTCAAAGTTGGTCATGCATTAGTGCAGCAGTTGAAAATAAAAGAATCATTCACCTATAATAGATATTGGCACTAGTGCTGTAACATCACGGATATCTCCAATTCCGTTTAACCGCCAGTCAAAACCGGACGGTTTTCGGTTAAACAAAAAAAAAAAAAAATCTGTTTGAAAAAGCGGGAAGGACTTTCATTTAACTGCAAGGTGCAGTTATAGGCGCCGATTTGTGCATGTGAACTTGTCACAAATAATAGTAACAATGTCGTTTTTAGAAGAATGTGTAAGATCATTAATGTAAATAAAAAACAGTAGAGGACCTAGGATTGATCCTTGTGGTATACCATTTGTAAAAATTGGATAAATTATTATAAAGTACATATTGAGATCTATTACAAAGATTACTTTCAAACCAAGATGACAGACAAATTGGAGTGTCGTTCTAGTTTCAGAGTGGTGAGTCAACACACCAATTACTGAGCTGGGAGACATTGCCAGGCATAGTGCCAGGTGAAGGGGCATAAATCAAAACTTAAAAAAAACAACAAAAAAAAAACTTAAAAAACAAAATTATTACAAAAAAAAAAAAAAAAACGGGAAAACGAAACCGTCCAATTGAAACGGAAATCCGCCATGGGCGGTCGGATACCGGACGGTTAAACGTTTGACTACAGCACTAATTGGCACAGTGATGCATGCTACGATAACATGTACGTACAGAACTTTAGCAGAGCCTAACATGTATTACTGGTCTACATGACAGTTTCTAAAAGAAAACCTTTGATAAAAATATTTCAAATATCTTCAACGATCTGATTAACATGGAGATCTTAGTTGACCGAGTAAATGTTCATAACTCTTAAAAATGCTAAAACAAAAATCCTCATCACCCCGCCCAGTGCCCACCAACAATGTAAATATGATAATGAAACTTACAGCTTATCTTCACAGGCCATAAAACCATCAATGGTTTGTACCACCTCCACAGGCATGATGTTGTCTTAATGTAATCACTTCTGAATGACAACAAACAATATTGTTTTTTATTCTTCTTTTGTACTATTTTCAGTCATTCATCAATGAGTACTGAAAGTTGCAGTCATACACTATTTGCCTCCTCCATTGGTAGAAAGTTTTTGAGAAAAAAAGTACATCAAGCGAAGAATTATTTCCTAAAGTGACTCTACTTTTGTTTGTACTCGTTATCCTAGTTACTGGAAGACATGCTCATCAGTTATCTGAAGAGTTTCCAAAGTTTGTGAACTGCATATACTGTAGTATCATTGCCTCCATAATAAAATTGTAAGTCACTAATCCACTGTGCATGAAATGATAGGTGCACATGCAATCCAGTTTGAACCATAAAGTTTCAACAATGCTAGTCAAATCATGAGAAATGCACTGTCTTGAGAACTATCTGGGTATCCAACTTGAAGCAACTTCCCACTTTTCAGTCACTGAGTTCTGTTCCGCAATTCCACAGTTCCACATTGACATTCTTGGAAACTAGTTTTTTAAACTCAGTTTATAAGCTTCCGATATGTTTCTGCATGCACAATATACAGTTGAATTTGAAATACAGTCAAAGCATATCAGCTTACAACAAGTAGCCATCAAGCATATCCTCAACTAGCAGGCTGTATGGAAAGGCCTCTCTTGATACAAAAAAATACTCCACAAGAAGTGTTATTGTGCAGTTTTTGTGCTGGTATCTGAAATCAATAGACAGTTTTTATACACTAAAAGAGATCTGACTGCCAGAGCGTGGCTGATCCTTTCATCATGGCTCCAAGGTCCTGGTTCGACAATAGTTTCGGCTGAAACTTTGATCAATGAAGCTTCAAAAGCAGCAAAGAAACAAAATGTACCGAGCCAAACTACTTCAAAGAGTCTTAAAGTTGAGAGTCACTTCACCCTTACATGTGTGTATTTGCAAATCATATTCGTGTAAACAGAAATTGAAGTGCATGAACTATAATCTCTAACATGCATAACCCAAGACCAACAATCATCTACAACATCTAGCCTATAAGGCTACATGTGCATGTAAAGCAACAGTGCTAGAACAAAATAAGTCTCCTTTGACATGCAAATGAGAGAGATACAATACAATAGAATTTGGTATTGATTAGTACTTGTATAGAAAGTGTTTTGCATTGTCATATTACCTCAAGGCTTTAACCAATGTAACAGCGATGTACATGTAGGATAGGATTAATTTATAAGGTAATCCTACAAATAGAGTGGCACATCTAAATGTGTACTTGTCTACCGTATATAAACAAGAACCGTTTGGCACATAGATGTACAGTCAGCCAGCTCCAGTGAACACAAGAGTTTTTATTTCTCTTTTCCCTTTACCATACATTGATTGCAATACATGCTTGCTTTCAAAAGCAAGGGTCTTTTTAAAATCTTCGTCATAAATGTATAAATATTATAAAAATAGATTACCGGTAGTGAAGTTTGAGAAAAAATTGACAGAATAACAGAGAAATTGATTTTCAGTTTTTATTGATCAAACACAAATTGGCAACTCCATTGTGAGCAGAGCTCTCTCACAATGGAGTTGCCAATTTGTGTTGTGAGCAGAGCTCTCTCTATGTGTTGTACAAGAATCAAGATATCCCCCCCCCCCCCCACTCAGTGCCTAAAGTAAGAAATAATTTGTAAATCTATAACACGGAGCTCAGCAGCATGTCCATTGATATATCTGGTTTACATGCAGGTAAAAGAAAAAAATGACTCTATGTGTTTTTATTTCTTAATTACATACCGGTAACATAAATGTTTTTGCAAAGTAAATCCTTGTCGATATGCATTTTTAACTTCAAACATGTAAATGTATTTGTTGTAAAGGACGTTAAGAAAGAGATCATGAAAATATTTCTACATTTTCATAAATCTGTTTATACTTTAATTTTTTTTCCAGCTACACCCTGTATGCCTAGAACTATAATTTAGAACAGACATAATCAATGCTGTGATGGATTTTCCTCAAAAATCAGATAAATATACATTGTAGGTAATTATATTAATCTTTATTCTACATAGTATCCAAATATAATGTCAATATGCTCGTCATTCTAAGGAGCATTTCAGTTTTGAAACCAGACAGGAATATATGTTGACACCATAGAGATATATACTACTAACACTAGAGGGCGTACTCGCTCAAATTGCTGTTCGGACCTGGAGCGGTGGCCGCCATTACTGAGGAGGGCAGAAAAACGAACGACCCAACAAGATACTGTGCACAACATACGTGGAAAAAATTGGAGAAGCCAGGTTCGTGCGTTGCATTGGGATGTTCGAACCGAAGAAAGAAAGGGAACTGCATAATATTTCACAAGTAAGTTCTTCTTAATGTTATGTTGATTAATAAGGAGATTTTAGAGCTAAAAATGTAGTTTATGCAGTGACTGTAGTCTGTACCCGGGTTGTCTCATGACAAGCCACCGCAGCTCCTGCAGCAGCGGAGCGCGCCAGTCCACGCCCGCCGGGCTGGGGCAGGCATGGGTTAAGGTTCTGGGGATGGTGATGGGAAAATTCTGCTGCGCTGGAGTCGCTCGCAACTCCAAGAGCCAGAGAGTCCAACTCGGAAATATAACTCCATGAGCTTGATTCTATTAAAGAAAAGTCTAGAATAAAATGATATAATTAATTTTATCTTATCTAATTTCAAGATAAAAATCAAATGTCAACTTCTTTATATTTTAACTAGTTAGACTAGACTCTAGATCTAAGATCTATACTCTAGACTCTAGATCTAAACTCTAGTCTCTAATTTCTAAAGCCCGAAAGGCAAAGCCAGGTTAGACAGAAATAACCGTCTGATATGGGTCATTTCTTTAATAAAACTGACATTTGTTGACATTCCCCATAATATAATCAGAGGTCTAGTGGAGCCAGACGCAGTCTCAGTAGAACAACCGACGAAATAGAGAGACTGAAGCTTTTGGTCTAAGCCAGGCTAGCCTGCCATATTTCACATCACAGGAGTTATCCAACTAGGCTAGGCTAGCCTAAAAATCCCACCGCACACTACACTATTTCTATCAAATTTGCTTATGACTTGCTGACATCATTATTATTTTATTTATTTGGCTGGAAGCTGCTTTCAGTTTCAGTCTTAAAAATCACATGAAATAGCATGAATAGTAGAATTGTCATGTTATGAGAAAAAACTCATTATTGTTTCCTTTTGCTTTTATTGTAATGCAGGAATACACTCAAGAGAGGAAAGGATGTTACACACCACATCTCATTCCTAGAGCTGTGCCTACTGTCTTTCCTGGACATCCTCCCTATAAACAGACCCATGGCTCAAGACTCCCAGCAAAACCATGTACAACATCCGAAAGTGTTCCCGTGCCTCCAAAGAAACCCTATGACATTACAAAAGAACATGACTATTCTTTTTCTGTCTGAGTTGATTAGAAACTGAATATAACCAGACAGCAAGTGCAGGATGCCAAGAAACAGCTTAAAGTGGTGAAACAAGCTAAACAGGAGAGATGGAAAAGCCAGGACTCTCTTGCAGGAAGTCCACGAAAGCAAGCTCATTAGCCAGGATCAGCTTGACCTACTTCAACACAACTTTGGAGAGAACGCATTTTCAGGAAAAACAAAACAAAACATATAGAACTTCATTCGTACAAACTACAAAGACAGATCGGTCTTTTATATTTTGCCTCTTGTCTGCATAGCTTATCCACTGGATGATTGACTGTGAAGCCATTTAAAACTGGAGAGAGCTTTCAATAATCTTTTACAAAAACAGAACAATCTGAGACTTTTGTTCTGTGCAATGAAATAAAAATTTTGGGACACATTGTGACAGTTGCACAACCTAACCATAATTTTCTGTTTGTTAACTTTACACAAAGGCAAACTAAAGTGGAACTTAGAAGAGTTGATTACATTAGGGGTTAAACAAAATGTACTTGAATTTTGAGTTGTTGTGAGGTACACTGTATTTGAATATTTACTCTATAAGCTTCATGATTGTACCTGCTGTATCTGATTCAGTTGCTATAATTTTTGCAAATTATTTGCACTCTACATGTGCTTTGATTCTGCAGGTACAGTATGGATAACCTGAGATAAACATGTAGACCTTTTTTATAACATTGTCTGGATTGCTCTCAACCAAGTGATTTACATCATTAAAGATGAAAAGCAAGAAATTCACATCAAGTGAGCCCATTTTCAATAAACGAGAAGAATTCACAGATGTGTGGCAATTGAAAAGCCTGTGTAATGCACACCATATACACACCCATAGATCGTTTTGTACATAGGTTTGAATTTTGTTCCAAAATGGAAAACTGCTTTTGAAGAGATTTGATAACAGAAAAATTATATGGAATAATGTCACTAGATGTAAAACCCATAAGATTGTGCACTCTTTGGCTTGTTGTATCTACTGTGTACATTTGAGGGTAATAAGTTTCAAATTTATTATTATACCTGATGAATAATGATGTCAAAAGACCATGTTACTATGAGGTTTCACTGAATAGTGTAGTGCAGTATCCTGAGATGTAAGTCTCTTCAATTATAGTTCTTCATAGCAATACAGGTGACTTGGAGTATATATGCTCAATTACTATTTCTGGTTTGCATTTATTACTCGATGAAATGTCTTTGTATTATTAGTAAATGTGACACGCCTGCGTGCGCTTGGAGCCAAGACTAGTTAATAAAGTGTTCGTTATCGCTGACATCTTGACACATAGACATTGGCCTCCTGACATTTATGTTTTGGGAGTTATTGTGCCGGTTTTGGGATGTGTAATGCTTGTCTTTGGTGGCAAATCAATTTGTTGTGGTTTATGGAGAAAAAAAGTGGTGTGAATAAATAATTATTACATCAATGATCAGCTGTTTTTAAAGAATATTCATATTTATAGTGAACTGTAAAAAAATGAATTATTCTTTCAGACAAAAATAGAGATTTTATAGAGATAAGAAATGGGTGAAAGACATAAGGTGTGAATTTGATATAAAATGAGTGAGAGAAGAAGAAAAAGAATGTTTGGATGGATGGATGAATGATTGGATGAGTAAATAACATAATTTTTTAAAATAAATGTGTATAATTCTTTCCTACCCCCTCTTCCTATCTTCAGTATCGTCCTTTATCTGCATTTCCATTATCTACCTATCCTTCTATATTATATCTATCTATCCATCTATTTATGTGTCTAGCTATCTACATACCCATCTCTATCCCAAATCTATCATAGTATCAATCTGTTTATAATAGCCATAAACATAAAATGAATATATTACCTTTAAAGCGTTTTAAATCAATAAACCCTGGCTCTCATAATAACTGAATTAGAAAGACATTAGCCACCGGCATTGGCTCTGTAGCATAAAAATTTGTTTAATATCATGACATAAATATCAAATACAAGTCCCAAATGCTTGATTCTGATTGGTTGAAAGCCAAGTAATATTTGATGTCATAATATCGCAGTTTTATATTGACAAAGAGGAAGAAAAATTGAAGATATACTGAAATATAAATAGCTTTTTGTGTCCCTTTTACCTCACCATAACACCCGTAATTAATCTTGACCTACACCAGATACCATGACTGAGGCATGAGTAGGGTTCATGCATTATGCAAAATACCACAATTATAACGTTTCATACTCGAAAACCGATAAATCAACCCGAAAAATGAAGCTTCACATTGCATATCAGTAGCACAGTTTCGAAGGGAACATCCGGGTATTTCTCGAAGTTGTGCCCTCCTTAGTAATGGCGGACCGCGCTCCATGCGCGCACAGAGCTTTGAACGGGCGCGTATGACGAGTCCGCACTCTAGCCTTATTAAGTATATATCTCTATGGTTGACACTAAGCAAGCATTGTACATGTTTCCACCACAAGAGGGCAGCAGTCTCAAAGCATTTTCAGCTCTTTGAGAGTGACCATAGCCTGTGCTGTGTTGACACCATAGAGATATATACTACTAACACTAGAGGGCGTACTCGCTCAAATTGCTGCTCCGAGCTGGAGCGGTGGCCGCCATTACTAAGGAGGGCAGAAAAACGAACGACCCAACAAGATGCTGTGCACAACATACGTGGAAAAAATTGGAGAAGCCAGGTTCGTGCGTTGCATTTGGATGTTCGGACCGAAGAAAGAAAGGGAACTGCATAATATTTCACAAGTAAGTTCTTCTTAATGTTATGTTGATTAATAAGGAGATTTTAGAGCTAAAAATGTAGTTTATGCAGTGACTGTAGTCTGTACCCGGGTTGTCTCATGACAAGCCACCGCAGCTCCTGCAGCAGCGGAGCGCGCCAGTCCACGCCCGCCGGGCTGGGGCAGGCATGGGTTAAGGTTCTGGGGATGGTGATGGGAAAATTCTGCTGCGCTGGAGTCGCTCGCAACTCCAAGTGCCAGAGAGTCCAACTCGGAAATATAACTCCATGAGCTTGATTCTATTAAAGAAAAGTCTAGAATAAAATGATATAATTAATTTTATCTTATCTAATTTCAAGATAAAAATCAAATGTCAGCTTCTTTATATTTTAACTAGACTAGACTATAGATCTAGATCTAGTCTAGACTCTAGATCTAAACTCTAGTCTCTAATTTCTAAAGCCCGAAAGGCAAAGCCAGGTTAGACAGAAATAACCGTCTGATATGGGTCATTTCTTTAATAAAACTGACATTTGTTGACATTCCCCATAATATAATCAGAGGTCTAGTGGAGCCAGACGCAGTCTCAGTAGAACAACCGACGATATAGAGAGACTGAAGCTTTTGGTCTAAGCCAGGCTAGCCTGCCATATTTCACATCACAGGAGTTATCCAACTAGGCTAGGCTAGCCTAAAAATCCCACCGCAAGCTTAAAAATCACATGAAATAGCATGAATAGTAGAACAATTGTCATGTTATGAGAAAAAACTCATTATTGTTTCCATTTGCTTTTATTGTAATGCAGGAACACACTCAAGAGAGGAAAGGATGTTACACACCACATCTCATGCATAGAGCTGTGCCTACTGTCTTTCCTGGACATCCTCCCTATAAACAGACCCATGGCTCAAGACTCCCAGCAAAACCATGTACAACATCCGAAAGTGTTCCCGTGCCTCCAAAGAAACCCTATGACATTACAAAAGAACATGACTATTCTTTTTCTGTCTGAGTTGATTAGAAACTGAATATAACCAGACAGCAAGTGCAGGATGCCAAGAAACAGCTTAAAGTGGTGAAACAAGGTAAACAGGAGAGATGGAAAAACCAGGACTCTCTTGCAGGAAGTCCACGAAAGCAAGCTCATTAGCCAGGATCAGCTTGACCTAC
The DNA here is from genome assembly GCA_035222895.1 of Strongylocentrotus droebachiensis. NCBI lineage: Eukaryota > Metazoa > Echinodermata > Echinoidea > Camarodonta > Strongylocentrotidae > Strongylocentrotus > Strongylocentrotus droebachiensis. Next base: position 33,008 of record JAVYIG010012404.1, on the reverse strand, counting down.
TTCAACACAACTTTGGAGAGAACAAAACAAACCTTAGAACTTCATTCATACAAACTACAAAGACAGATCAGTCTTTTATATTTTGCCTCTTGTCTGCATAGCTTATCCACTGGATGATTGACTGTGAAGCCGTTTAAAACTGGAGAGAGCTTTCAATAATCTTTTAAAAAAACAGAACAATCTGAGACTTTTGTTCTGTGTAATGAAATAAAAATTTTGGGACACATTGTGACAGTTGCACAACCTAACCATAATTTTCTGTTTGTTAACTTTACACGAAGGCAAACTAAAGTGGAACTTAGAAGAGTTGATTACATTAGGGGTTAAACAAAATGTACTTGAATTTTGAGTTGTTGTGAGGTACACTGTATTTGAATATTTACTCTATAAGCTTCATGATTGGACCTGCTGTATCTGATTCAGTTGCTATAATTTGTGCAAATTATTTGCACTCTACATGTGCTTTGATTCTGCAGGTACAGTATGGATATGTATGTTTTGTACATAGGTTTGAATTTTGTTCCAAAATGGAAAACTGCTTTTGAAGAGATTTGATAACAGAAAAATTATATGGAATAATGTCACAAGACATGTACACCCATAAGATTGTGCACTCTTTGGCTTGTTGTATCTACTGTGTACATTTGAGGGTAATCAGTTTCAAATTTATTATTATACCTGATGAATAATGATGTCAAAAGACCATGTTACTATGAGGTTTCACTGAATAGTGTAGTGCAGTATCCTGAGATGTAAGTCCCTTCAATTATAGTTCTTCATAGCAATACAGGTGACTTGGAATATATATGCTCAATTACTATTTCTGGTTTGCATTTATTACCCGATGAAATGTCTTTGTATTATTAGTAAATGTGACGCGCCTGCGTGCGCTTGGAGCCAAGACTAGTTAATAAAGTGTTCGTTATCGCTGACATCTTGACACATAGACATTGGCCTCCTGACATTTATGTTTTGGGAGTTATTGTGGCGGTTTTGGGATGTGTAATGCTTGTCTTTGGTGGCGAATCAATTTGTTGTGGTTGTGTTGCCTATGATCCGTGACAGTAAATTTGGGGCTAAAATCTGAGGTGTTTTTTTTGCAATGTCTGTCCTTTCAATTGTGATGTATTATTGCAGTATATATTATGTCCGATAAAATGTCAAAACTTAAATGCCTATGCTGTAGAATATCAACACACGTGTGCCGTGTGGTAATAAAAGGTTCATTTATTCATTTTTTCCTTCAAATTTAATTATAAGTTTATTCTCTAAAACTGGTTGATGAAGAAAATAAGAAATACACTGTATCAAGGAGAATATTATTTATGAAGAAAAAAAGTGGTGCGAATAAATAATTATTACATCAATGATCAGCTGTTTTTAAAGAATATTCATATATATTTATAGTGAACTGTAAAAAATTGAATTATTCTTTCAGACAAAAATAGAGATTTTATAGAGAATGGGTGAAAGACATAAGGTGTGAATTTGATATAAAATGAGTGAGAGAAGAAGAAAAAGAATGTTTGGATAGATGGATGAATGATTGGATGAGTAAATAACATAATTTTTTTTAAATAAATGTGTATAATTTTTTTCCTTCCCCCTCTTCCTATCTTCAGTATCGTCCTTTATCTGCATTTCCATTATCTACCTATCCTTCTATATTATATCTATCTATCCATCTATTTATGTGTCTAGCTATCTACATACCCATCTCAAATCTATAATTATCAATCTGTTTATAATAGCCATAAAATGACCTTTAAAGCGTTTTAAATCAATAAACCCCGGCTCTCATAATAACTGAATTAGAAAGACATTGGCCCCCGGTATTGGCCCTGTAGCATAAAACTTTGTTTAATATCATGACATAAATATCAAATACAAGTCCCAAATGCTTGATTCTGATTGGTTTAAAGCCAAGTAATATTTAATGTCATAATATCGCAGTTTTATATTGACAAAGAGGAAGAAAAATTGAAGATATACTGAAATATAAATAGCTTTTTGTGTCCCTTTTACCTCACCATAACATCCGTAATTAATCTTGACCTACACCAGATACCATGACTGAGGCATGAGTAGGGTTCATGCATTATGCAAAATACCACAATTATAATGTTTCATACTCGAAAACCGATAAATCAACCCGAAAAATGAAGCTTCACATTGCTTATCAATAGCACGGTTTCGATGGAACATCCGGGTATTTCTCGATGTTTTGCCCTCCTTAGTAATGGCGGACCGCGCTCCATGCGCGCACAGAGCTTTGAACGGGCGCGTATGACGAGTCCGCACTCTAGCCTTATTAAGTATATATCTCTATGGTTGACACAGATCTGTATGGTAATGCTTTGTACTTGTGATTGTGTGATACACTATATGTTCTGAAAATTAATTTCACAGATGACTAAAGGTCCAACATGTTTGATCTGATCCTCAATCAATTAATTTCCAAGTAAATGTGGCTTTGCAAATTGCAAGTATGAACATTGAAATCAGAATATGCCTAGTCATCAAATAAGTGATTAATAACAACATCTCAATGACTTGCATTTTTAAAAGATATACATGGTATTGCACCACCATACTGGGAACACAACCATATGTATATAAAAACGAAAATCAAAACAGAACCATTTAGCTATTTTGTTATTCAGGAGCAAGGTATCTAGATCTACAGTGTACTTTCTAGAAGAAACATTTGTTGGTAAGATGAATTTTTTGTGTTTTCTTAACCTATTGACTACTGAATTATTTTATACCCATAGGCTTTAATACAGGACCCACATGGTTCCAGTAGGCAATGGGTTACAAAATAAAGATAATAATAATAAAAACATGTTTCTCAATTCACATGCGGGGTTTCAGCATAATATACTGGAATGCTTTGTGATTAAAATCTTTTTTTTTGTTTTGTTAACGTTTTAGCCCTCCATAGGCTATTTTATTGAGTCAAACAAACATTTTTACAATTCAATGAAATTAAGTCTTTCCTTAACTCAAACAAAACAGAATACTTTCACATTTCTCTCCTTTTTGTTCAATTTCATACAAACAAATGTTGAAGTGCCTGCCATTTAGTAAAAAATTTGTCATGCATACCAGATATAGAATGGATATCTGTCGTCTTCATAATATTGAATAATTTTCTTCTTCAAAGAACTAAAATTTGGAATTTTGTTATTAAGCTTTTGAACAAATAGTTGATGCTTAATCAAAGTCACCATGCAATTTAAAGCATCGTTTCTTTTGTCTTCAAAACCAAAAATTACATTTTCTAAATTAAACTCTATCTGTAATCGAGAACCTTCATTTATCCATTTCACCGTTTCATTCCAGATTGATTTACTGATTTCACAATTGTAAAAGAAATGTACAATATCTTCCAACTCTTTTTTACAAAACGAACATTTATCGTTACTCACTATTTTCATCTTATACAGTTGCTTGTTCAAATACAGAATCCTATTTACTATCTTAAACTGAAAATATCTTAAACCAATATCTGGAGTAAAACGAAATATCATTCTATGATATTTCTGCATTCTTATACATTCAGGGGTATAATCTAAATGTTGTTCCCATTTCATACATATTGAGTTAACACAATTTGTTTTTCCAAGAAAAGTTTTGTAAATATGTTGACAACCTTTTATGTCATGTACTAATATTTTGATATGTGACGGCATTAGAGGATCTACTACATTTTTTTCACATTTTTTAATATGCATTTGATATCGACACTTTATAGCTTGAGTTACAGAATAATAAGACAAATAATTTAGTTTCAGGCAGAATTTTTTTTCACATTGCTCACGAGTCAGAAGTTTTACCTTATCATCAATCAAATCATTTATACATGTACATCTGATGCCTTTTTCATACCAAGATTTAAAAAATACAGATTTTTGTCCAATTTTTATTGAGCTATTTCTCCAAAACGGATAATTTAACCAATCATCTCCCTCTATACGACTCAACATAGACAGAGCGTGAAACACATGTCTCCAAAAAGGATTAGCAACTTCATGAGACAATGCCGAAAAATATTCATCACCAAACCCTACTACAAATGGTTTTGATAAAAACGATTGCATTAAATGACTAACATCATTACATGTTCCTAAAACCATTCTTCGAAGCCATGTTAACTTTAGTGACATGTTAAAAAACTGTGATTAAAATCTACCTACACTGTACAGTGTACATGTACGTGTCAGATTTTGGTTGTTGCTCTTACATGGTACATGTACATGTACATCATGCACAGTAAGTAAATTCAAACTTATTAAAAATGCTAGGACCATGACTTTGATGTTTCTTTTTTACCAGTGGTAAAGTGATTATTGCCATCACCTCACAAAGCTACATGTACATGTATATATATGTAATGAATGGCCAATGCCCTGTGACTAAATATACCTTCAAGCTCTCTACCATTTAAAAAATATATATCTTTAATCATTCATTTCTTATCAAATATAGATATTTACATTTTTTGTTGATTTATTAACTAATTTTGCTTTGTTTTTTACTTAGCAACTTTTTTTGTGAAAAAGTTACGTACCAGTTGAAGTTGTAAATGTATCATGAACCTAGCTTTAGTTGGAAGGACTTTTAAATCAATAATAAAACCTTTACTTTTCAATGAGAAAAAATTATAGCTGAGAAGATAAATAAATAACAGAGGACCAATTGTAACTACATGTAATTCACATACCCCGCATGAGTACTTTCTCTTCGCCATTTTGAATCGATGACAACATGGGATGAATTGGGTAAGGACGAGGAATCACCCTATTTCCCATTTAAGACTTCTTCAAATTAAAATTTCAATTAAATGTTGAAGGAGTCGAAAAAAATTGTAAGTCAAAATTGTAATTACTACTTCTTAACAATTACATTAAAAAAAAATGTGCCCCAACCCGCTGTTTGAATCGTTTTCCTATCCACGATCTGGAGCTCTAACTCCTACCTGGAGTTACATGACTATATGAAGGGGTGACCAAATTTCGAGGACATTTTAGAACATATTACAAAATGTAATATTCGATCTATGATTTCTCATATTCTACACAAATTTATTTATTTCAATTATCACCAAATGGACGGCAGAGGTTTTTACCACCAATTGGTTCAACTAGAAAACTAGAAATGCGAAAAGCGGATTCTGCGTAATAAAATATCCCCAGTTTACCGTCTACTTTTATGGGTTGTCCGTCTTCCCAAGGATTTATCGCTCATATTAACGTGTAAGTCTCTGTACAAAGTCGATGTGAAATTCGTAAAGAGAATCATTGCGAAATAAGTTTTTGGCATCGCCAACACATGGATCAGAAATCAGAATCGTCAGCGAAAATGCGGACTAGACCTAGATCTAGACCCCCTATCATCAGTAGGGGCGCTGGTCCGAGAATAAGGATCGTCTTCATAAACGAGGATCGTCTTCATAACCACGGACCGATGCGTCCTCAAAAATAAGGACCGTCTGCATTTTCGCAGACGTTTCATATTTTTGATCGGTGCATTGGCGATGCAAAAAACGGATTCTCCAATGATTTTCTTGATGCATTTTACATTGACTTTGTACAGAGACCTTCACATTATGAGCAATAAATCCTTGGGAAGACGGACAACCCATAAAGGTAGACGGTGAACTAGGGTTATTTTCCCCCAGGCCCAGGGAAACCATTTTTGGCATCGCCAGCAGGCCGTTCTGTAACATGAAACCCCCAGAGCGCCGATGAAAAAAAACGTCCTCGAAAATGCAGACAACCCTTCTTTTTCAGGACACATTTTGGATATCCTTGTTTATGAGGACGATCCTCATTCTAGGACCAGCGCCCCTACTGATCATTAATTTTGCGGACGCATCTGTCCCGAAGACGATTCTTATTCTTGGACCAGCGCCCCTACCACCCCATATTCAGTCACTCAGATTCGGCCCAGCCATAAATTAAGCTCAGTCACTCAGAGTCAGACTCAGTCTCTCTCTCAGCTCAGCTCTCTCTCACACTCCATCTTAGACCAAATTTTCCGTCTCTTTCGTTCGTTAGCCTCTTATTGGGGTAGGGTCGGCCGGCTCTCTCTTTAGAGACGGAAACCGTTTAATCACATGTCCTTGCTAACGCCACGACCAACTCTGGTCGTAGCGTTTTGCCCCCAAAATCCCCCAAAATGTCATTTTACCTCGTGTATATCCAAATGTAAATTAGGCCTAGGGTATAATAATTCGGTTCCACTTACTAACTTGCTTGAAATAATCCGTTTAATGGTCCCTTTTAAGGAAATTATGGGTCTAAATTGACAGCGGTGTTGAAAATCTTGGAAGTCGTGTTAAACTCTCGCTGCCGGAGTCATCTAAATCAATCTCATCCCTTCTAGTCTACGCCGAAGGCAAAATGATTATGAAAGAAAAACTGTGATAACGCCATTACGAACGTGTAGATGGCGCACAGTTTTTCCTTCATAATCATTTTGCCTTTGGCGTAGACTAGAAGGGATGTCAATTTAGACCCATAATTTCCTTAAAAGGGACCATTAAACGGATTATTTCAAGCAAGTTAGTAAGTGGAACCGAATTATTATACCCTAGGCCTAATTTACATTTGGATATAGACCTACACGAGGTAAAATGACATTTAGGGGGATTTTGGGGGCAAAACGCTACGACCAGAGTTGGTCGTGGCGTTAGCAAGGACATGTGATTAAACGGTTTCCGTCTCTAAAGAGAGAGCCGGCCGACCCTACCCCAATAAGAGGCTAACGAACGAAAGAGACGGAAAATTCGGTCTAACTCCATCTCAGACTCAGAGACTAGACTCGGACGTCGACTCGCCCTCGGCCCGCGCCCGAGCCCGCCCAGCCGGGCTCGCGGCCGCGCGCCGGTCACATTCATTCATCATCATCATGTTTTTAACGACTACAAAGTATACAAGTCATAGTTCATAGCACTTACATCCTGTCTTCTTCTAATTCAAAGTCCATGCTGCTGCTCTAGATCACGAAATTAGATAAAAACAACCCAGTATATTGATAAAGACAACTAAACAAAAGATGTTTCGTCACTTTTCCATCTGCGCCAGCTGTTTAGCGTATGCCTACGTACAATGTACATGACCTACAAACAGATCTGCCTTGCACTTCAAAGGTTGAACCTAGCCACCAAAAAAAAAGTCAACATTGGTATGGTGGCTTGAACTTGAGTGGACAGTGTTTTTAATTTTGTTAAACTAAATATTTATCTGTGGTTGTATATAAATATGTTGTGCAAATTCACTCGGAGTCTGGATCGGGTTTGCAGGTATGGGAACCAATTGAGTGAATTGCCCCTATTATGCTCATTCAAAAAAATATATACTTCGTTGATCCGTATCTTCAGCATATCACGATGGAATTTAAAAAAAAAAAAAAAAAAAAAAAAAAAGATATATAGCCTATATTTTTTCAAGGGGGGGGGGGGGCGGGGGGGGGGTTTAACATTTTTAAATTTTGCAACGACTCAGTCAGCCGCTGAGTAAGCGGGTAGGGGTAAGAGGACCCTTTTTTTTGTCCCCCCCAAAAAAAAAATCGCCAGCCGCGGGGGGGGGGGGGTTTCATCCAAAATACACATATACAAAATACCAAAGGGGGAGGGGTTCACCCCCCCCCCCCTGCGTACGCACCTGAGCCATGGTGTTGAGTATTTTAAACGGAGTCCTAGCTCAGTGATCAAGTGATAACCCTCACAGATAGGAGTCATTTTTTTTCTTCAATGAAAAATAGCAACGTCGCGTGCATCAAGTCAGCGCTTTGAATCCACGACCTCCCCGGTATAATAAACTCCAGTCTAAGTTGTAGCCTATTTCCTTGCCCCATCATGATGCATGAGGTAGTGGTTGCCCAATATATGAACGGAACTACGGTTGCTATTAACCCTCATCCTGTAAACCTTTGACAAAACAAATCCCGTTGTCACCCCGGATGGCCATTCTAAGTTTTTCACATCACATTTTTCAAGAAAAGGGGCATCGATCAGATTCTAAAGGCATTCGGAGGTGAAAGGGGGCTTTTATGAGAAGGGGGAAGTGGTTCTTATTAAAAAGAAAAAGAGGCACATGTTGAAATTAACGGGGCAATTATCAGAGATGAAAAGAATTGAACTGAACTTTATTTGTTTCCAAGCACAGTAAAAATGACATTATACATTGTGGTAAATTTGTAATACATACTAGGCAAAGAAAAATACATTGACATATATACATTTATAAACAAATATTAAAAAAAGAAGAAGAAGAAAAAAAAAAAAAAAAAAAAAAAAGACATGATTAAATCTACTAAGAGTATAGGATGAAAAAAGGTGCGTCCGTAAAAGCCACATGGGATTAATGAATGGGCGCACCCTGAGCGCGTCAGAAAGCTCAGTCAGCTGGAGAAGAGTAAAGGGATAAACAACATTTACAATATATAATTTAAGAATAACTATACAAAGACAAGAAGTGGGTAATAACGAGAAAGAGAAGGGGCACATACAAGAGGAAAAAGAGCACTTTTATTAGGAAGGAAAAGGGGAACGTTTCAAAATAAAAGGGGCATTTATTAGAGGTGAAAAAGGACGCTCATCACAATGAAAAGAGCATTTATCAGGATGGGAAGGGCCCGACCCCCCTCCCACTCTTCCACTCCGGGAGCGGAGAGACCGCATTCATGTTCTCAAAATCTTCGGTAAAGGGATACTTTTTATTAGGGGTTTGGACGGGGTGTGCCGCTCAAGCCTCGAAAATCCTACCCATTATAAGGGGTCATTTTGGGGCATTTTCCAAAATTTTCGGGTGTTTTTCGGGTGTTTTGCATGGCTAACATCATTAAAAAAAAAAGGACCAAATTTTAATGGTATTTTTGTTAAAGATCGGACCCATATTTAGGGATGTTTTGAGAAAAAGTCACCAATTAGAGCGGCATACCCCCGTATGTCCTAATATGAGAGTGGGGGGGGGGGGGGAGGGAACATGCATACGGCGCATGGGCGGCGATTTCTTTTCATGACCGGGTAGGACGAAATGCGAGGAACTACCAGCGTAATAAGCTGGGGGAGAGGGGCAGTGGCGGATCCAGACCCCCCCCCCTGGGAAAAAAACGTGTCAAAACACGTTAATTTTACCTTTTTTGTTGATCCCCCCCCCACCCAGCGCTCAAGGAGGGGGGGGGGGGGGGGGAGGGTGCGATTTTTCCAAATTTTCGAGGGCACCCCCCCCCCAAAAAAAAAAAAAAATTAGTACTCTCACTACCCCCCCCCCCCCCGCACTGAGCGAAATATTGGCCGGCACGATTTTCAAATTTCAGCACACTCAATTTCAAATTTGGCCCCCCCCTAACAAATCCTGGATCCGGGCCTGGAGAGGGCAGGGGCGGCGATTTCTTTTTATGACCGGGGGGACGAAATGCGGGGAACGCGAGAGGAGTGACATAATGAGCAAAAACGTTTTTAGGGGGAAAAAAAACATCTGCATCGTCACATGCAGGCCCCGTTTTTCAAAGTGGAAGTGGGGGAGGGGGGGGGGGGCTAAAGTATTTGCGATCAGATAGAGCAAAGTAAGTGGGGCGTAAATTGGCGTGGGGTCCAGGGGCAAATCCCCGGCGGGGGTCAGAGTTTTTAGGCATTTAATAAGGATCAGACGAGCATATTTTGATACCTTATTTGTGACACTTGCATGCAGGTCACTAATCGGAGAGGGGTCCAGGGGGCAAAGCCCCCAGAAGCTCATCGATTTTAGGCATTAAATTACGATCAGATGAGTATCCAGGGGCCACCTTAGGGCCCTTGGTGAGGTCTAGGGGCGGAGCCCCCGGAAGCTAAGGGTTTTAGGCTTTTGAATATGGTCAGATGGGCATCTAATCTAGTGGCCCGCTTAGGGCCCTGGTGGGGTCCAGGGGGCGGAGTCCCGGAAGCTCAGGTGTTTTAGGCATTTCATTATGGTCAGCTGAGCAACCAGGGCCCCCGTCTTAGGGCCCTTGGTGGGGTACAGGGAGCAGAGCCCCCGGAAGCTCATGGAAAATCATGCAATTTCAGCAACATTGGTAAAGTAGTCACTGGTTTCGAATTAGAAATAAACCACTTTTGAATTTTATCGGGAGGGGAGGAGGGAGGGGGGGGGGGGGGGAACTGCCCGAGTGAGTGAGCATAGTAAATGAGAGGGGTGAAGGTGACGAAAATGACTACCCCCTCACAGGTTTTGAAGTTTTGTTGTATTACAAAATTATATTCCTTTGCAAAACTATAGTATAAAAACAAAAAACAATGTACTTTTTCACACTTCACTTTTCTACAATATTTAATTGTATATTTTAAAGGATATTATGCAAGGGAGCATAGCTCCTGAGCCAGATGATTTTTGCACTTTTATTTGTCTTAAAGGTACTATGTCCCTTTTGCAGCCCACCTCAAATTCTGTAGAACTTTGCAGGAATTATGAATATGTCATGTATGTCCTATCTGTGAAATTTAAACGTTAGCAGTGTCCTCATATTCAAATTATGCAAGGAAACCCGTTTACTTGCTAGACTTCACTGTCAGACACTATTGAGTGACTGACTGGATTTTTTTCTTCTTTGGTAATAACATACATGAAAAGAGTTGTAAAGGGTACATGAGCATTTGTCTACATCAATAACCCACTTCTTGTGATGGCCAATATTAAACTGATTGAATCTTTGCGCAGCATAAAACGTATGACCATTTGGTACAATTGTCTGAAAATCAAGAATATTACTTTTGGGCTCTATAGCCCTAAAGTCGATTGGACAACTAATAGTAATTATTTTCCAACTTGAACACATTTTCAAGCCCCACCCTTTTTAGGGAAGTTCTAAATTAGTATTATCTTTCAAATGCAGTTGGAATAGTACCTTAAACGCTGCACTATTGGGCCCTGCAAAGCCTAATAGTGTGATGCAGTCTTTAGTCAGTATTTGCTGTACATTATTTTTTTGCACTTTTTCAAATTTCCGGGGGGGACGATCCCCCCCTACAAAATCAAAGTTTTTCAAAGTGCGGGGGGGGGGGCTAAGGTATTAATGATCAGGTAGAGCGTAAATTTGCATGGGGTCCAGGGGCAAGGCTCTAGCGGGGGTCAAGGGGTAGAGCCCTCGAAAGCTCAGGGGTTTTAGGCATTCAATTACGGTCAGATGAGCATATTTTGATACCTCATTTGTGACTCTGGCAGGCACTATTCTTTCTTTCTTTCTATTTCTCTACAAATTTTTTTTAAGGTGAGGGGAACAAGGGACCCTCCCCCCTCCCCCGAGCCCGGTCGATACGTGGGCCATGACATGTAAGCATCTTAATAAGCATACTTTTTGCCTGACTGTAAATTTGGGGATTTTTCATTTTCCATAACGGATAAAAAAAAGTGAGAAAAACGGTTTAATTTTATTGGGGAGGGGGGGGGGGGCACTGCGAGGGACGAGGGAGCATAGTGAATGACAGGGGCGAAAGTGACCGCAGTGACTACCCCTTCATAGGACAAGGGGCAATCAATTGGAGGGACACTTACCTGAAGTGAAAATGGAGTAACTTCTCGTACCTGAAAAGGATTATTTACCCTGGGCGAAAAGGGGCATTTTTGAGAAGGGGAAGGGACTCTTTTTTAAAGGGATTGGATCGCCAGTTTCCATGTGCAGAAGGCCATAATTCGCTGACACCAGACTTGGTGAAAATACCATTAATGGGGGTACAAATTTGCACACAGCAAACCCATAGTCCAGTCAAGAATTACCCCCTAATCTCTCGGAGAGCTCGAGAGTCTTCGGGCAAATCAAAGCATTACATAAGGTCCAATGGTCATAAAACTCAAGGCTAACCCTGGTGATTGACAACACCTGTTATTGGGTAAACACCCGAACGGTGTCGAATTCCCCATGAGAGCTGACTACTCAGTGACTTTAAATGGTGGCACTTATCATTGGGAAAAAGGGCACTTAGTACAAAGGATAAGGGGTACATGTGAAAATGCACTCATCCGAGTTAAATGGGGGTAGTTATTAAAAAGAGAGGGTGTACTTCTAACAAAGGAAAAGGGGCACTTGTCAAACTAAAAGAGGCACGTACCTCTCAGATTTGAATAGGGCAATTATGAGAGGAAAAGGGGCACGTGTCAAAATAAAAGGGGCACTAATTAGAGGTGAAAAGGAGAAGGAGCACTTTTACAATTTAATAGGCGCACTTGTCAAAGTAAATGTGGCACTTTTCCTGTGTAATAAAGGGGCACTTTGTGGTATACTAATTGAAAAAGTGGGCCCGGGGGGCATTATGCCCCCTGCCCCCCCCCCCATGAGGGTCGCCTCTGACATCAATTATACTTATGTATAAAGCATCCGAGATCAACTGTTTGATCAAACATGTATAGTACTAGGCAGTGGCGTAGACAGGTTCGTACACCTGGGGGGGGATGACTCAGGGGCGGATCTAGCTTTTTGCTAAGGGGGGGGGGTTGACCAAAATAATGACGATGCGGAGCATCGTCCACGAGCCGCGAAGCGGCGAGCCGATTTTTTTGGGGGTGTTTATTTGAACCCCGTAAGTGATGTTTTCCTGGCATCTATTAACACAATGGAGACCATAAAAAGCAGTGCATGATAACGTCTTTTTAAATCAAGTAACAGTTAAATACACAGTTATATCCAGAGTTATCATGTGTTTGGTTAAGTTACCAGATGAGTTGAATATCTTCTCACAATATTTGCACTTGAAAGGGTTTCTTTCCAGCGTGCGTTCTTTTTTCTTTCTTTTTTTCTTTTTTTCTTCTTTTTTTTTCCTTTTTTGTTTTGTTTGTTTTTTGGGCCGCCCAAGGGGGGTTTAAACCCCCTAAACCCCCGCCCCCCCCCCCCCGTAGATCCGCGCCTGTTTAAACTTGTGGTTATCTTGTGGTTTCCAAACCACAAGATAACCACAAAATACTTGTAAGATTTTCTTTTTTTTACCGTCTGAATTGGCTTTCACCGTGTGAATGCGGCTAATAACAATAAACACAATTACAATAATGATGAGGATTATTATTATTATCATCATAATTATTATTATTATTAATATTATAATTGTTATCATTATTATTATTACTATTATTATCATCATTATGACTTATTAAGTAAGCAAATATCATTCCCCAAAACCTGGGGGGATGATTGTACATGCCATCCCCCTCATCCCCCCCCGTTGTCTACGCCCCTGGTACTAGGTTTTTGCAAAGGCGCAAACAATATTTAAGCCAGGTATAATTAATTTCGTTTTACAAGCAGAGACATGCCGGAGCCGACAAAATCCGCTACTTAAAGTTTTTTTGTTCTTGTTGGTTGCTTTCTTTCTTTTATTTCGGGAGTATACAGTGTACACTAGCTGTTCATGCACATTTATTTTTTATTTGTATAGGTTTTGCTATATAGCGGTCATAAAAACTAAACTTTGCTATATAATTAAGGGACACTGCCCGACTGTCAGACAAAAGAAAAAAATAAAACCCCTAAAGCAAGACCTCGGTTTACGTTGTACGTGTACAACAAGGAGGAAAAGAAAAATAGAAATATAAAATCTCTATTTCATCGAGAACACTATAGTTTTGCGCAAAATTATTGAATACATAACACAAAAAAGGCCTCGAAGTCGAACATATTATTTTCCCGAGCCCATGAAAAATTGTATAATACGGTTTTATATTTTTACTCTTACTATACCATACTCTCACGATGTCTTTATTTAGTAGCTTATTTTTCTACACAGTTGCCAATCCATTTGTCGGTAATGAATAGTCAAGAAAATATAATTTTTGTTAAAAATCTCTACTTAAAATAAATTTCATAAATATTTCAAATATGAATTCGGCTTAAAGTCATTTTTGATTATCCGGAAATTTTACAGTATATGCAATACCTCTTTTTTCAGTGAGTTCGTGAACAATCCTCAAATTGGTCTTTTCGTGAGCCTGTCTCATACAAGGTACGACAACCCAAAACTATTCCCTGAAAATCTAAGAAAATCCACGCAATCCCATTATGATTATGAATTTTATCAATTAGAATACAGTAATAAACACTTAAGATATACGTTAACATATACATTTAGCAATTTTTTCTGTTTCTCTCTCTTACAGAAACCGAAAATGGGACGTCGGCCGGCAAGATGGTACGTGTACTAACTTTGGTCTCCCGTTTTATTTTGTTGATCAGAAAAGAAATCCTTATAATCCACCCATGTCTCCTTAATCACAGTTATGCGGAACCCTGTTTTCATAAGTTCACTTCCATTTTGGTTAATGAGGAAGTGCTGTAATTTCACAAATTTGGAAATTGCACTAGCGTCTATCTATCGTGAAATAAAAAACCTCGCCGAGAAGGGTATCTGATCGCGCACTCGATTTTGTGTGCAATAGAGATTGCACTCGTCCCTATGCAGTCTACGTACATTGCGCGATCATGCAAAATTGGTCAATGTTTTTATTACCAAATAGAGATTCAAACCTTTATTGCTCGTGATCCTGAAAGTGATAACTCAATAAATGAGGTGTCGTGTGTAAGAGCAGGTTTTCTTCATATTTCCAAAGGGGCGACATTTCAGAATTCTAAAAATATTTTGGTCAAAACGGCAATTTAAAGTTGTTTCCATCGAGCTCCGAGATTTGCCACTTTCGAGAAATGACGCCCTGCGTGATAAGTAGTCCCCAGTACTATTGGGGCGCTGGTCCGAGAGTGAGGATCATCCGCACAAATAAACGCGGACAACTTGTTCTAAAAAATAAGGATTGTCCTCATTTTTGCAGACGTTTTATAGACTAGAAGGTCTAGGGTCTATTTCCAATCGTTGGCAATGCCAAAAACAGATTCCGCTATGATTTTATGTGGAATCCATTTTTCTCATTGCTAGCGCGCGGGTCAGAACCCAAAATTTGCAGAGCGCCATTGAAAAAAACACGTCCGCATTCCTTATTTTGAAGGACGCATTTTGTCCGCGTTTATGAGGATATCCTTGTTTATGCGGACGATCCTTATTCTCGCAGAGATGCCAACCCTCCCGATTTCATCAGGAGGCTCCCGATAATTTACCCCAACTCCCGACCTTACGATCACCATCCTTATCCTCCCGATTTTTAAAACAAAATTTAAAAAAAATGATTTTTTTTTTTGTTGATTTTTGTTGATTTTTTTTTTTGGCGCTTATCAGTATATATCTGTGAATTGAATGAGAAATATCGTCTACTAACTTTAGCATGTAGTAATTCCACTATATTAAAAGACAAATTAAGAGTAGCGATCAAGAAATGGTCTCGGAAGTATAAGACCGAATACAGTATCATGTATTCATCATGCATTTTGTACAATTTGTATGTTATTTTAAAAAAAAAGTGGGAATTATTTAACTAAATACACATGTAAAATGCTCCAAAATAAGGCTCAGATTGCACCAGAGAGCATCTAGAACCCCAGAGCTTCCAGGGCCCTAAGGCGGGCCCTGGACCCCGCCCGTACGGGTCGGGCGCTATGCGCTTGAGATTTGCGCTACGCGCACATTATTTGGTGTCGGTTACAAATCCTCCCTATTTTTGTTTTCCAAAAGTTGGCATCTCTGTTCTCGGACCAATGCCCCTACTGATGTTGAATGTAAGATGTATACAATGCATGTGAAGAAGTCTCCCCTCCCCCCCCCCCCTTTCATACATCTTGTGATTAGAAATGAATTGAAATAGAATCAAATACTGGGCTTCAGTTCGTTCCTAACAAAAGAAGGCCCAATTTTGAAATGACATACTAACTTTATTGAATGGTTTCTTCACTATACAGCTACCGCTACTGCAAGAACAAGCCCTATCCCAAATCCCGGTTCTGCCGTGGTGTCCCAGGTGAGCTTTCCGTTCTTTTTAATTTTCAGTATCAAACTTTTAAAACTCAAAATGCTGGTTTGAAAGTAGCGTTCTTTTGAAAATCTCTCTCAATTTGAGTACTTAAAATATATTAAACAGTTTCCTTGAATAACAATGGGAGAAATGAGATTTACAGATGTTTTGAAACATTATGATTCTAATTGCATTGCAACATTACTGTGAAAAATAACTTCAAAATATATTTTGTTTGTACATCAAATGAATCATTTGCACATTTTGCCTTGAGATGAAATGATTAGTGAAACAAATAACATTTCACATTTGGATCAAAATGAAGAGAATTTTTGAGGATCCTGTTGATTTGCTTGTGAAATATAATTTTTTGTTCTCTTTTCTCCAGACCCCAAGATCCGTATCTTTGACTTGGGTCGCAAGAGGGCTCTGGTTGACGAGTTCCCTATTTGCATCCATCTTGTGTCTGATGAATGGGAGCAGCTGTCGTCCGAAGCCTTGGAGGCTGGGCGTATCTGTGCCAACAAGTACATGGTGAAGAACTGCGGTAAGGACGCCTTCCACATCAGGATCAGGCTCCATCCTTTCCACGTCATCCGCATCAACAAAATGTTGTCGTGTGCTGGAGCTGATAGGTGAGTGTACATCTTAGAAAGTCGGTTGTAGAAAAACCTGTCCATGAATTAAAGGTTTCAGTTGTTTAGCATGTAGAACCGTCCATTGTACTCTGATTAATTTTCAGAGACATCATGATTGCCTAACTTGTGTCTCGTTATCCATTGTGAGATATAATTAGATTTCTAACGCATGTCTGCTAAGACAAGCATGTAAAGAAATCATTTGTTTATAAAAAAAAGGATTTTATCATCTAGATATCCCTGGTTGTAGCAAAAGCAGCAACGTTTTTTTCTAGATCATACACCATTGTTGTAGAATTTGTATGTTGAAAGCAATGTGTTTGACTTGGTAGCCAGTGCTGTTGATTATCTTGTCATGTCCATGGATTCCTGTTAATTCACGTCATTGTTTAACTGTGTTTCCTTACCAGGCTTCAGACTGGAATGCGTGGAGCTTTCGGCAAGCCCCAGGGTACCGTAGCCCGTGTGAAGATCGGTCAGACCATCATGTCTGTCAGGACCAAGGAGGCTAACAAGGCTGCTGCACATGAAGCTCTCAGGAGGGCAAAGTTCAAGTTCCCTGGACGTCAGAAGGTCAGTATGGTCCTACTTGTACAATTCATTAAGAGAAAAATAGTTGAGTTCTGTTGCAAAGGGCGCTACTCAAAATAATTTTTTTGTAAGATAATGAAAAACTGAGTGTCAAATTTGAAAGACAAAATCATCTTTGTTGGATCAAAATCGCTTCAGAGACGGCTGAAATATCCATAAATATAATGATTTCTAATACTTGTGTACCACCACAAATATTAAATAATTAGAAAAACGAAATAGCGCCTTTTACGTCGTATTTCAGCCAATGCCGATGTTGGCATTTTCGTGTTGGTTATATTACGCACAACTAGCCGGCCCACATATTGTTATTTTTAATTTAATAATTAATTAACGGTCACCATATTTTTTGAAAGTGGAGTTGAATTGGTATGATCGTATTGGCTAATTTAAACACATTTTGGGGTCTAAAATTACCTCCATAGCAATTTTAGGTTCTAAAAGGGCACTAGATATGTCATAGATAAGAATAAGAGCAATAACCATGCACTTTGAAGGCATTTGCGTTCTGAAAACAGAACTCAACTATCCCTTTAAAGCTCATAGTGCAATGTAGTGCTTAGTCTCCTTTGTGTTGAAATCAGTCAAATATATTTCATTGATTCAAATATGCTATTCAATGCTGTAAGATATTCATATCCAAATTATTAAGTAACAAATGTAATTTATAAGGTGAATCCAACTATTAAATGCACTTATCTTGTAATTACACACTGTGAGGTAAGTACTATATTTCACCAGCTCTCTCAATTAATATTCTGTCAGTTTTGTTGTTTTTATGTCTCCGCTGCTTAGTCGCCGGAGGCATTATATGTTGTTGGCATTACATCTAATCTTCTTTCCTGAGAATTAATGTAACTTACAGTTCATTCCACTGTTTGGAGCTCCTTAGTTGGGTCTCCCTCTTTTGCTTTAACAAATGAAAAAAATACTAGCTTGTTGCTGTTGTTCAATTTAATGGCGTTTTCCATCATCGTTGGATGATTTTGACTTTATTTGATTGGATGTTGTTACCTTCCTATCAGATCTTTGACTCCAACAAGTGGGGCTTCACCAAGTGGACGAGGGAAGAGTACGAGAAGATGCGCGCCGAGGGCAAGCTGGTCCCTGATGGAGTATCAGTCCAGTACCATCCCGATCATGGACCACTCAACAAATGGAAGGCTCGTATGCTCAAGAACAACTAGACGCCCCGACCCAACCGCCCTGCCTCCCTCCAAGCCAGGCAGCCATCGTTCGTCCTCTACACACTCGCTCTGTGATACAACAGCACTGAATGATCCAATCCCATTGACATGGAACTGATTTCAGACCTTGCAAAATTGGTCATCAACCCATTTATGAGAAGCTCAACATGATTGCCTTTTCACAACACCGTGAAATTTCTGTATGAAATATGATTTGAAGGAATATGGAATTACAGAAGAATACAGCCACAAAATAAGTTTGCTCATGTTTTCTTTTTGTGTGGAGTGTATATTGGAAGTTTGAAAATGAATCTAAGTTTGTTATGAATGTGAGATGTAAAGTTAAATGTAATTTTGAATGCATCAGGTTGTAACTGTCATTAAAAAAAAAAACAGCTTGTGATGGCTATCCAATCCCGTATTGACATTGCCAGAAATAGAGATAAAGAAAGAGAGAGGGAGAGAGTGAGCAAGAGAGTATTAATAATGAAAGATGGGTACAGGGGGAGGGGGAAGGAAAAGCAATAAAAAACAAGAACGAGATAGAATAAACTAGATGGAACTTCGACTGCGCGCAGTCAAAAATGATGCCTCCGTCATGGAGCAATTTTACAAACCAAAACAGAAGAAATTTTTCAAATTCAACGTCAATTGTAATCCATTATAAGGTTCTCAGAATATTGTGATTACAAGCAATTTCTCATATACATATATGACCCTTTGATCTTTGACCTCATGACCCTAAAATCTACTCCATTCATTTGCTCTGCAAGATACATACATGATCTAAGTTTGGCAGGAATCCATCAATCTGTTCTAATGATAATGCGATCACGAGCTGTTTTTGCATACATAATGAGCCCTTTGACCTTCGACCTTATGACCCCATAATCTACTCAGTTCATTTGCTCTGCAAGATACATACATGATCTAAGTTTGGCAGGAATCCATCAATCTGTTCTAATGATAATGCGATCACAAGCTGTTTTTGCATACATAATGAGCCCTGTGACCTTTGACCTTGTGACCCCAAAATCTAATCAGTTCATCGGCTCTGTAAGATACATACATGACCAAAGTTTGGCAGGAATCCATCAATCAGTTTTTCAGATAATGCGATCACGAGCTGTTTTTGCATACATAATGAGTCCTGTGACCTTTGACCTCGTGACCCCAAAATCAAATCGGTTCATTGGCTCTGCAAGATACATACATGACCAAAGTTTGGCAGGAATCCATCAATCGGTTCTTCAGATAACGCGATCACAAGCTGTTTTTGCATACATAATGAGCCCTGTGACCTTTGACCTCGTGACCCCAAAATCTAATCAGTTCATCGGCTCTGCAAGATACATACATGACCAAAGTTTGGCAAGAATCCATCAATCGGTTCTTCAGATAACGCGATCACGAGCTGTTCTGGCATACATAATGAGCTCTGTGACCTTTGACCTTGTGACCCCAAAATCTAATCAGTTCATAGGCTCTGTAAGATGCATACATGACCAAAGTTTGGCAGGAATCCATCAATCAGTTCTTCAGGTAACGCGATCACGAGCTGTTTTTGCATACATAATGAGCCCTGTGACCTTTGACCTCGTGACCCCAAAATCTAATCAGTTCATTGGCTCTGCAAGATACATACATGACCGAAGTTTGGCAAGAATCCATTAATCGGTTCTTCAGATAACGCGATCACAAGAACGGGACGTACGGACGTACAACCCGAAAACATAATGCCTCCGGCTACTTCGTAACGGAGGCATAAAAATAAGCTTGCTATGTACTTGATAACGTCTGCATGTATACTTTTGTCTTTTGACCACTTTCGATGGGCAAAAGAACATAAATACATATAGAATGTTACAATTACATGTATAATTAAATGAATCAAAATGGGGAGGTCTAGCATTGAATTTTTGTGTGTGTGTTCTGATATGAAAACTTTAATTTATTGTTTAATATATTGTTCCCAAAACTAAATTAGATTTCCATAGAGTAATAACTGCGTAATGCATTGTAATTTTCTGTTGATTAATCTTTAAATACGTGTACATACCTCTCCCACCCCCCCCCCCCTATTTCTGTCCTTTTGTGTCCGATCCTGCTTCTTTTTTCAGTCTATGAATTTCTTTCAACTCTTCCCCACCCCCCTCTCTCTTTCTCGCTCAATTTCTTGTCTTTTCAAGCTCTGTCTCATGTTATGTTTTTTCTTTTCTTACTTTTCTAACAGATTATAGTACAACTATTTACTTTTCAGTTTCCACAGAATAATACCATTCTAATTGCAGGCAGATTTGGTGAAATTTGTGCTATTCATAACTAATCAAATTAGAGATTTTTGTATACCACTCAGATGAATGTTGTCTTTTATTAAAATTCTAGAGCTCGACGCAAAGTAGTTGCCTTGTGTATGCAAATTTTAGAGAAAATAGAGCACATCTTTGTCCAAATGCCGATACAAAATAATGGTATAAATGCACTTCACAATTGAGAAGAAAATAGAATTTGATCATAGTGCATTTTTATTGTAGTCACTTGACTTGGAAGATAACACCAAAAAAAATACTCTGCCAAACTAAATTATAAGAAAGAAATCACATGATTGACCACAAATAGTTTACAAAGGATATTTTTCAATGTAGACATTAAATTTGTTGGGGGTTTATCATCCAAGTGTTTACAACAACAACACAATTAACAAGTCTGATGAAAAGAAAGATTCAGACAGAATGTAATGTTGGCTGGCATGATACCTGGCACTTATTCAAACATGATAATGATCTCTATACTTGTGCCATAGATCTTTATGTCCATGTCACATAATGCCAATGTCTTTGAATATGAAAAAAGCACTACAGATTATTTTTACACAAACAGTGTTGTATATCTCATCACTTTAATTATAGCTGGAAGACTTGAACTTTAAAATCTTGACTTAAAGGTAAAGACTAGTATTGGAAACGCCCCAATTTCAAAAAATGAAATGGAAGCTCTTATTACCAATCATGTGAAAGAATGTTTTGAATATTACATAACATTTTTGACGGGAAACCGCCTACTACCGGTAATTGATATATTGGTAAATTAGTGTATCTCTTGCCTGTTGAGAGATATGAAATGCACGTGTCGTGCACGTGTGTGTAGTCCCATATACATCTTTCTGTGTACAGTGCTTCTAACTTTATGAAGACTTGGCCAAATTTCTTATCATTTTGATGATTCCAGAACCTTGCAGTACATCTATGCTAGATGATCAACCTTTTCTGATCGATTTCACAATGCAATCGCATGACCATAACTGGTCTTTAGCTTTAAAGGATAGAGGTTTAAAAAAAAAAAGGGCATTGCATGCGGCTAGTATACATGATCTCATTCCCATGCAATTATTTTTTTTTCTTCAAATATTTAATGCCAATAAGTACGCATTTCCACATTTCCCTGTAATTATACAAGTTTATCGGCCCCAAGTGTTAATAATCAAACTTTGCTATTGCTAGTGCACACCTATTCTACTTGGAACTGTGATAATCCGTTTTGTGTTAACTTGGTACACTTGGTTTATAATCTTTCCCACTCTCTGTTGATTCTAATAACAAAGCTCTTTCATAACAAAAATTATAATCAACATAATACAGTCTTTATAATATAACTCTAGTGACAAAAGAGTAGTTAATCTGAGAATGTGATTGACTTGACGTAAGAATAAGGTTACTAATTCAATGAGATGGTATCTATAGAGACAAGTGATTCCAAGAAACATGTCACAGAAAATCAAAGAGCTTATCAAAGTCAGTCATTTCCATAGACTGTCGCTCTGGCATTTCCAGTAGTTAATTTTGCAGACATGATAAAAAGACATGGTTTTCTCTGTAGTTTCCATGTGCAGGGTGACATAAATTGCTGACTCCTAACTTGTCGGAAATGCCATTGACATTTGTACAAATCTCACACATATAGCGAAATAATGTCCAACAAGGAAATTGCTTTAAAAGCATACCCCTCCTCCCACCCCAGTCTCTTGATAGTCTTCAGGTGAGGAAAATTAAATGATGATCATTCCTCATGGCTCTGTTGGCAGAGAGTGCAGTGCATGAGATAGGGTAATGAATTAGTCCAATGGATGTCATCTCATCAGGGAATCATTAGAATCCTCTTGCTCTGATGCAGCCACCTTCAACTGCACAAGATATAAAACAATCAAAGAAAAAGAAGCGTTAGTGATAAGTTCAATGATTTGATCACTTTTGTGTCATACACAACTCATTTCATCTCATTTTTCAGGACTAGTTCAATATCAGTGACTGGCTACCAGCCTACACAATGTTTACAAAAGGAAAATAATGACAACAATGACGTGTCAAACTACCGTTATTTTTATTTTTTTAATATGAATTGCAACTGCAAGCAACATAGGGCCTACACATATTCACTAGGCTCTGTGTTACAAGATACAGAAATGCGAGGCGTATTACACTTTAGGTCATTACAAAAAAAGCCATGGTTTTACTGTGTCATATCTGAAAGAGCCTTACAAAGAAAGTTCAGAATACATTCTAAGGCAGATATCCTCCGAGTGCCGGATGACTAGGAGCAGGGAGTTAAAGACCTTAATCAAAATAAAGTGAATTAAAATACAATGTTTTCTGAAGTTCTTAGAATGCTTTCATTATCAAGAAGAAAACGAATTAACACATTTCTAGAAGTAAACATAACCCGCAACTTTCTGATATGAATCCTGGACATTACTTATTTACAGCTTATATTCTCAAGGGAATGGAGATGGTGCACAATGATCACAGCTCTCCACTTACACTATAAAGCATTTGGGTCAATATTCCTATCCAATCTAATCCATCTTCTATATTTCTTTTAAAAATATTGTAAATACATTAATCAATCTTATCACTGTCGATATTTACCTGTTTCTTCTCCTCATCTGATGATCCATCTCGTTTTCTCTTTGATCGTTTCCCTTGAAGTCGTTTTCTCTTATCCTCTAACGTTTCTTCACCTGCCCTATAAGAGATGTAAACACAGGCATGGTTTTCATTGAAACAACCAATTTAGGCTTCATCCCATTCACTCATTTTCCATGGTTTCCCACGAATGCATCTCCATACTCGCATAATAAAACTTTGCTTGGTGCTAGTATAGTAAACCAAATAAGCAGTGCTCTCATATGCCGTGCAACCTCAGTTTATAAGGAAGTATCTGTTATAACAAGGTAATTTTCCTTGATCCCAAGCATCCCAAGGAATGCTCCCCAGGGAGTGGAGAATGTGCATACCTTGTGTGCGGGTAAGCCTGAATCCGATGACCGGGGTAATAATAATATGTTGTAAAGCGCTGTGATACACATGTATGTCTGTAAGAGCGCTATATAAATGCCAATATTATTATTATTGTTATAAGGAGTTTCCACTATATTACCCAATGCTTACTTTCTTGGGCATTTTGCTATCCATAATACTTTATTTTACAATCTCATTAATTTTTACACGATACAATTGATGCTACAAAACTGTTATGAAAGGTGTGCAATTTCTTATTTGTAATATAAGACTTTAATTAAATTTAGGGCTCACAGGAAAAACAATATTTTGTACAGTGATGGGAATATCCTGTCAAAAGAAAACTTTTATCAAATAAAATAAATAAAATTCTACGTTGGCACATAATTTGTAAACATGAAGTCTTAAAAAAGGTAAAATCAATTGTAACTCACATCATCTTAGCTCTAGCCTTTGGTCCCCAGTTAGCCTGTGGGTTCTCTGGAAACCTAACCATCTGTCTAGACTTGGGTATGGCATCAGGATGGGGATCAAAGTTGACTTTGATGCTAGATTCTTTGCCGAGGATGGAGGCCGCTGGGCTGCTGGCTGCAAGACGCTTCTCACTTACAGGGTGATCTTTGACCTTTGAAGATCGAATAAGAAGGGTCATCAGAAGGAGCATGGGGATTCATTGAGAAGATGGATGGACACAATAGCGGGTAGGGAAGTGGGAGGTGGATCACAAGGTCCGCGGTTCAAGTTCAAGTCCCACCGCGGCACTAATGTCCTTTGGCAAGAAATTGATCTACATTTGCCACACTCAACCCAGGTGATGTAATTGAGCACCTGGCAGGAATTAATTCCTTGAAATGCTAGAGTACTGTAATGGTAGCTGTGCTAAAGCCAGGGTAATAATCGGGAGCGCCAGGAGTGTCAAATCTGACAGACATGAGTGCTATACAAGAACCCACTATTATTATTATTATTAAAAGGAGTAGAATGGTTGAAGGGTTTCATTATTGACAATATGAAGGTGAATTGACTTCATATCATGGTTCCTTTGACGATAGATGATGATGTATGCCAATGATGATAATAATGATGATGATGATGTTGATAATGATTTAAGCTTCACACAAAACTGCAAAGACTATGACATATCTTACCCACGCTCTGATTATATCCCAAATAACGGATGCTGGAGCGTCCGTCTTGAGAGCTTCGGGCGATGCATGTGAGATAGAAACTCGGTAGCCGGCATTCAAGATGGCTGATCTAACTTTCTCTTGAGAAGGACATTCACAGTGAACGACATTACATAGATGGCTGGTTATGTAATACAGAGGGCAGTCAGACAGCTCCTAGGTTTAGGCAAAGTAAGAACGTTCATAGCTAATATTAAATCAGATATGATTATGTTACAGAGGCCAACTGTTACATGATACAGAGGAAATCTTTCACTTGATCAGTAATAATATGGAAGGTAAAATTGTATATTGTTACAATATAAAGAGGGGAATCTGAGAGCTCATACACAAAAGGCAATACAAAATGTGACCAACGATACAGATTTAACCAATCTTATAATACACAGATGTATTGTCAACATCTTCCTGCCCACTTGAACAAATTCGCATTATTTCATTATAAATGCTTTTAAATACATGAAGTTCATTTGAAAGTCTGTATCAAGCCCATAGAGCATCTTACCTCACTAACGACCGTCATCATGCCTTTCATCCTGTCTTTGTACTTGAATCGATCAGGATATGTGTCTATGTGGGTTATCAGTCGCTTCACAAAGCTGACATCGTGTATGGGGTCAGCCCAGATTGGACCACCTACCTAAAGAAAATAACACAGATACAGATGTTTATTTAAGTGCGGTTCATTTACTTTCATAATTCCATTAAAAACACAATTCTAACCAACAAAATGCAAATACATAAACATGAAGAAAACCATAAAAATTAATGAAGTTATGAGAAATTTACAAGCAATGAGTCTTATGAGATAAAAAAGTAGAAGAAAAATATGTATTTTTTTGTGGTTTTTGTGGTTTCTGTGCTAACAATGTCCCAACAATCAATGCTGCAAGTATGAGGGTCATCATTATCTCGATACAATAATTTATTATTGGGGTTATGTTTCAGGATGCGTACCAAAAATAAAGCTGTCACTTTTGCCACTGGATTTCAACAAGAAATATGCATCAATTATAAATCCTTTATAAGAGTGTTTAACATAAGTCTTACAAGATTTATACAAAATTGCATGTCATGTTCTTTAAAATGCTGGTTTAAATAACTGTTGGGGTACAAAACCTATGTGGGCACAATTATGTCTGGGTATACACAGAATTGTGGTAGCGAACTGAGTTGAGCATTAATCCAAAAGAGATACACTTAGATGGAAAGATTGCTTTGACCCGTTTCTTACTTCATTAGAGTAAAGGATATACTTACATGGAATGATGAGTCGCAATGTTGACATGACTTATCTACAGGAGGACCAGTGGCTGGCTGGAAGATTGGATTGGGGTTGCTAACAAACAAAACAAAACAAAAGACCAATATAATTATGCATGAGACAGAAGAGGAGGACACAAGACCCAGTCTGTTTCCATTTCTGAAAACATTTTTTGTTACATAATCAAAACTTGAAATAACATTTTTCTTGTTTGTTTTGACACAATTTCTGTCTTTATTTGTCTTCACATTGAGAAATAGGATAATCAGTCACAATATCAGAAAGATACTTTAAGTGCAGTTATGTACAGTGAGCATGCTCTTATTTTTTTCCTGAGCTTTGTTATAGAGAATGAAAAGATTTCATACATGACTTTTGATTAGCATCATGCAGTAGAATGGACACACAAACTTTTCCTTTTGCTGGTCCCATTGTGACATAATTGGTAATTTTCCTGTGGTCTGGCAATAAATTTACAATATTTGTCTTTTTTTAAAGATTCTGATCAAATCTTTCAAGTACATTCACCTAAAAACGTTTTGCATTGTATATCAGAAGTTCCACGTTGCTACATTACATTTGAGCTTTAAAATTACTTCTATAAAGAGGCATGGCAAGGTTTAGTACACTCTCAAATTACAAAGGTTCGACTGGCAAGTAGACTAGTTGACGCACCTGTACATACCCGCATAGAATATATATGGCCTGCACAGATTTTGGTTCCATTTTAAGTTATCCTTTACTTTCTTCATAGTTCATACTCCTGGGGGGGGGGGGGCTTCTATATATTACAGAAATGATAGGTCCTCTAAAAAGAAAAGAACCTCCTGAGCAATGAACTTTTGAAAATTTAAATTTTAGTAATTTTAAATGTTGGAACAGATGGGAAAGTGGTCCGGCACAACATCACATTCATACATGCCAACATTTGAAAATCAGAAATCTGTACACTATGTGCGCAAAGCGCACATCACGAGCGTGAAGTCCTTTTAGCCGGGGTCCAGGGCCCGCTTTAGGGCCCTGGAAGCTTTGGGTTTCCAGATGCTCTCTGGTGCAATCTGAGCCTATTTTAGGGACCATTTCCCCTAAAATTCAACCCAAGTTTATGGGTAATTTTTGTGTCATACCAAACAAAAAAAGTGATTGAAGTGAATTCCACATTTTAATTTATCCTTGGCAGAGGCAGAGCAGATAATAGACATAGATTTAACTAGAAATGCAATCGTGTCACAACGATGTGCGTGCAATGACGCCATGTTTCTACGTGTCAAACGAAAGAGCTTCTCTCGGACTATCCAGAGCAATTTGTACGAAGTCTGTAGCTTCTGTGATATTGGAGATAGGTAGGGCGAAAGAAAGGCCTCAACAGTGATCTTGATGGGATGGTAGTGACTATGCCTACGAAGTTTGAAAGAAATTGGGATAGGGGAAAAAAACCTAGAAAGGGCTCGCAAGCACTGTGTTAAAAAACCAACGGGATTTGGTGCATGTTCGTCATTGCAATCAAGATCGTTCTGGGGCCAATAGCGTGAACCCGATATGCCCCATAGACAATGCGTGTAATGCATGGGTGAAAAACGTACAGGATCTGTATTATGACCGGAGTTAAATTGTTTTTTCTCTCCCTCTTTACGTCTCTTTATGGGCCGTATTTGGTATCATTAGAAAGAGAATTTCATAATTGTTATTGTAAACTACTCTCTTTTTTTCTATGATAATTCTATCGAAACACGTGATGTAAAATAGATTTATAGGACAAAATGGCGTCTTAAATGGCCCCCTTGACCAATTTCAAAAATCCGGCCAAGAGGTGCCCTGCGTATTGGAACTCGGCATGTCACTGCAAATTTTCAAGGGAAAAAAAGGACGTTTAAGGGGCGAAAAGCAGTCTGGAAAATGACGTCATAGCCGATACGTGTTATAATCGGGCGGAAACTCAGCGGAATTCGTATAGTAACCTTTGTTCAAATGCAATTTACTCACAATTTTCTGTGTGAACATATACTATACTTGGTATCATTCGAAAGAGCACCTCATTGCGGTCAGTTTGAAACCACTGTTATCTGCGCTCAATGTATTGCACGCATTAAACGCGCTATTACGTAATGCATAGTAAATTCATCATTTTGGGCGATAACTTTGCGCTGACATATTCGAATTTTACCAAACTTGACAGACAGTTGTCACGTATATGGATACATGTGTCTGCCAAGTTTCATTGATGTAGGTATAAAGATCGCCGTTTTAGAGCAAGTTGAAGTTATTTCTCAATTTTCTTGAAAAGGGCGAATTTGGAGGGCAATTTTCTCAAATTTGGTCAGTGATAGGGTATATAATTTTGTATATGGCTGGAAAGGGCATATCTTCGAGTATCTAAATCCAAAAAAGGGTACGGGTTTGCCAAGCCATAATGGAGATACGGCCACAGAAAGAAAGCCAATTCTCAGAACTTTAGAGGGCGCTATTTATGTTTTGCATAGCCATTGGAGCGTGAAATTTGGCATGGCTATGTGCAATTATGAGATAAGGATACTGTGAGATTTAAATACAAAACGGAATTTATATGAGAAAGTTATGGCAGTTTTAGATTATTTAGGGGTCCATATTTCAAGAATTTGAGAGATTTTTGACGGAGTCGGTTTCAGATTTGAATTTTGAGTATGAAGATGGCATTTTGAAGGGCAGGTTATACGTCGCAGATAAAAGAACATTTCTTAGACTATCTAGAGGAATTTGTTACAAATGTGTAGGATCTAGGATAGTGGAGATAGGAAGGAAGAAAGAAAGGCCTTAAAATGGACCAGAAACGGACAAAATGGCGCCTGGACGGTCATGCATGAGTGATTTCGAAAATCGAAGAATGTAGTGACCTGGATGAGATGCTAGAGATGATGCCTAAGAAATTTGAAAGGAAAAGGACTTGAGGAAAGTA
Source organism: Strongylocentrotus droebachiensis (assembly GCA_035222895.1). Classification (NCBI taxonomy): domain Eukaryota; kingdom Metazoa; phylum Echinodermata; class Echinoidea; order Camarodonta; family Strongylocentrotidae; genus Strongylocentrotus; species Strongylocentrotus droebachiensis. The sequence goes on along the minus strand of JAVYIG010012404.1, from coordinate 4,052 downwards.
CCTAACTAGGAAGGACAAGCACTACGTGCAAAATGAATGGGATTTTTGGACGAAAAGGAAAAGGAAAATATTAATGGGGCAGAATGTGAACGAAAACAAGGCAATGACGAAGGTTCGTCATTGCAATTAGCCACTCATGCAGAGTGATGCATTTAAGTCTAGTTACTTTTTAAATAATTATACATGACATAGATCTATGTATAAAATGAGACTGGCAATAATGGTATTCAACTTTCCAGACAACAGTCAACAATCCAAAATTATTGTAACTCATTGAGCTACATGTAAATGAGGTTGTCAAAATCAATGTCAGCAGAACAAGACATCTGTTGACTCCTCCACCACTGATCTTTAGATCTTGCCGACAATAAATGCAGTATACATATTCCTCCCTTTTGTGCTTGCTCTAATAAAGGGAAATCGTTCCTTGTATTCCTGTTTGTACTTCGGAATTCGTCTTGCTGCTGTTCCGCTCATTTTGACAGATTTTCTTCCGAGACTTTGCATGGGGACCCTATGCATATACGGTGCGCTAGCCGCGATAGCGAATGCATGCATGCTGATATGCGCATGCAAACGTATAGAAATTATACTTACGAGATTTGCCAGCGCAAGTATTTACGTACGGAAACACATATCAGAGTGCACGTGGCGCGCAGCAACACGCTGCCACTGTACGTACATATCAGTGCACGCTGCCCGCACCTTGCGCAATGCAATCCGTTCAGCACTCGATCGGATCAATGCTATGTATGGAAAGCCAAATTCCCCAAAATCGGAACGTTCCGTTTTTTAGGGCTATAAAAACTTCAAAAACGGAACAGTTCCGTTAAAATCGGAACGGTTGGCAAGTCTGCACATTGACATTACTGCTTCAGCAAATGTGACGTGCCCATATATATAAAGTGATTACAACTCTTAAAAATTCATAACTTTCTTATATTTAGTCAGATTTAATTGAAACTGTTATCAGTTTGCTTCTCTGATTTTTCTGATTGGCTTTTAGAATAGTTGTCTATTTGGGGTTGGATTTCCCTTTAAGTCTCCTCCTGCTGGTCCTCCTATTGGAGTGCAAATGGCTTCTAAGAAACATAGAGGGATAGATACTCACTTCTCTTTGAAGGTGACTTTGCCCAATCTCTGAAGGTTGAAACTACCACATCCGCTACAGTGATATACCAAGGCTTTTTTGCTATACACATGGGCAAAGTAAAAAAAAAAATCAGTGCACAATAAGAGTTTCAATAAACATATTATGGAAGCCTCCACATAACTATTAAAGGTACTATGTCCCTTTTGCAGCCAACCTCAAATTCTGTAGAACTTTGCAGGAATTATGAATATGTCATGTATGTCCTACATGTATCTGTAAAATTTAAGCAGTGTCCTAATATTCAAATTATGCAAGAAAACCTGTTTACTTGCTAGACTTCACTGTCAGACACTATTGAGTGACTGACTGGCTTTTTTTCTTCTTTGGTAATAATATACATAAGATGAGCTGTAAAGGGTACATGAGCATTTGTCTACATCAATAAACCACTTCTTATGATGGCCAAAATTAAACTGATTGAATCTTTGCGCAGCATAAAATGTATGACCATTCGGTACAATGGTCTGAAAATCAAGACTATTACTTATTGGCTCTATAGCTCCTAATGGTCATTATTTTCCCACTTGAAGACATTTTCAAGCCCCACCTTTTTTAGGGAAGTTCTAAATTAGTATTATCTTTCAAATGCCGTTGGAATTTAACCTTTTCATTTTTTGGGCCTGCAAATGGGACATACGGTAGTACCTTTAAACTTGGTTAGAATATTGATGTATTATCAGGGCCCCGTATTATAAAGATTCAGCGTAAGTTGGATTCATCATTATAATCCAGCGTATCTCACAATCAACTGTAACTCAATAGCCGATTTCCGTATTATAAACGCCCTTGGAAATCAAGCGTGAGTTACAATGGATTCACGGTGAAAAAACTCTAGTTTATAATTAAAGAGGCGAATAGCGGCAAGGCTACGACTTGGCTCATGCGCAGTTGCACTATTTTGCCTTCAGTGTCGTCTACCATCGTCTGCGCAACAATGAACCCCAAGAACCCAATTTCTGAGCTTGACATTGTTTTCCGTAGCAATCCCGTAAGTACAAGTCATATTTATTACCCAATACGAAGAATAAATTTCATAACTCGACATCTATGTGCTTTTTTCATTTGTCAATACTTTTCTGGCGGTTAAACAAAGATAGATTATGATAGCTCGTGTGCGAGTGATTGACCAGTTTCGTGCGGCCTGCGGTGGGCAAGAGTCGAAAGCGGAGGCTGCTTGTAGCGCCCGGGCTAGTGCCGGGCACTTTGGCATCAGTCACTACTGTCATCCGATGCTGTAATTATCCGGAGTTGGCTGTCGGTTTAATTAATTTTGAACCGAAAATCCAGTTTTATTGCAACCTAACTTTGGAACAGCAACTCCTGCAATACACTGCAAGAACCAAAATAGTGTCTAGATTTCACTAGACTCTAGATCTAGACTAGTTAGACTAGGTCTAGACTAGACTAGTCTATAGACTCTAATATAAATATAAATCATTATTAGAAGTCACACTTTGCATGGGCATGGCCATGGCTAAACTTTAATTAAAGTTAGGTCTAGGATACTAAAATAAAGTCGATCGTCGACTAGATCTAGTCTAGGTTCTAGACTTCTAAATTAAAGTCAGACTCGTCTAGATCTAGATCTAGGCTAGACCGAATTTTCAGTCTCTTTTGTTCGTTAAGCCTCTTATTTGGGTAGGGTCGGCTCAGAGCCGACCCTACCCAAATAAGACTCTAAACGAACGAAATTCGGTCTAGGTTCTAGATCTAGGCCCAGATCTACGTAAAAATTTGCTGGAGTGATCTAGACTAGAGTCTAGTCTAGAATCTAGATCTTTATTTTTTGCGTAGGGCCTAGTCTTGTGCAAACAGATCTAGATCTAGGCGTGCTTAGATCTACTGACTTTTGTTGTCAGGGGGCCGTTTCTCGAAACCAACTCCATGACAGTCATATCTTTGTCGCTGACCTACGGAGATGTCATGAAGTGGATAAACCGTTTCACAAAGCCATGACAGACATGATATCGATATATCGCGATACTAGCAGCTCAAGAAGATAGTCTTTGTCACGATCTATTTGATTTATGAAGCGTAACCCAAAACAAGTTTTGGGGCTAAAATTGTTCAAAAAGAAAAATATACATATATATTCTCCTAAAATAAATAATAAATAGTGTCATTATCATATATCTATTATCAAACGATCTGCATATTTCTGTAAAGATTCTTAAATTGAAGAAAAACCGGTGAGTGTTTTTTTTTCGACAGTCGAATGAAAAGTTAGTTGAAGGATACCGTAATGTGATAGTTTATCAATACGTACTTTTTTGTTTATTGTGACGAGGAATTTTAGGCAAAATGCCTTTTCTCACCAGTTTTTATTCTAGAGTCTCATAAATACTCGTTATATAATTGATTTGATATTGAAAATATAATTTGGAAGAAGTAATTAGAGAGGGAATAATAATGCACATAGGCCCCAAAGGTATGACGGTATCCTAAGAAAAGACTATGGATCGACTATGGAAAACGGTGTGTAACATTCTTATCTCTCTTATTTGTTATAGTTTAATGATTTGTGATTTAATGTTTATATTCAGCTTTTTAAAGTTTCTGTATAATTTGTATTCTCACTTTTGTACATTTGCATTTCGCATCCCAGAGAATTACGTACCGAACTCGTCTATTTTTTTCTCAAAATGATAGTGAAACTAATCGTCCATTTCGCGGCCCATGGAATGGCAACAAACTGACTTGTGATGGCGCTTTACAGCAATTAAAAAGATATGACAGGTTCGGAGCAGTGACAACTCGCTTGTCGCGGAAGTTGTCGCTCATCTTGGCAAAGACGGCTTCGTGAAACACTTAGCTGACAAGTTGCGCGACAGTGGCGAGATGTCGTTGATCTTGTAGTTATGACGGTTTCGAGAAACGGCCCCCAGTAGTCTAACTGAAC
>JAVYIG010012403.1:0-53838 GCA_035222895.1 Strongylocentrotus droebachiensis | reverse complement strand
TACATGATTTTTTTCTCAAGGGGGGGGGCCCGGGCCCCCCGGGCCCCCCCCCCTGGATCCGCCACTGTCTGCCACTGTCTAGTCGATGTAAATTGATGGAGATTAAAAGAGTAGCATTTGTGGTAAGGATTGGTCTTACCCACATGGCTTTTTAATACAAAGGGTTATACACATTATCATGTAAGGTCATGCAGTTGGTAAAAATGTTTGTGTTATTGATACAACATTTTGTCTATAGTTATGAAGTCAATCATCATTTTTTTCTTATCAGCTTTAAACATTTTCTATAAATAAAGGGTATTCGCTAATGATCATTCTGGAACATTCAGAAGTAATTTTAGGTGAGTCATTTTGATAAAATCAACTGATTTCTCTTGTGCAAGTACACTGTGAGTCTACTCATGATCATGACACGGAGCAAGCGTTCAAGCAAAGCAGGGAAGTATCTCCCCCCCCCCCATCAGGAAGGGAGAGTACAGAAAGCCCAACAAAGAGCAAGCATCCCCCAGACGCCCATTTGCAGCTGATAAGGACACTGACCGCAAGGTCGCTGCCCAACATGGAATGGCGGCTGCGGCCCATGCTCCGGAAGCGTCATTTTTTTTTCTGCGGCACAGATTGGGGCTTTTTTTTTAAAGAGGTCTTGATTTAACCCTAACCCTAACCCTAACCCTAAGCTTTCCAATAGGCTCAACACGCACCTAACCCCAATCTGTGCCGCAGAAAAAAATAACGCGCCCCCAAAAAGGGATGTTTATCAATTTTGATATCAGTGAACACTTGCAAGATTTGCAAATAGGTGAAAAGGAGAGGATGGGAGATATTGTGGAGAGAGTAGTTAGGGCCACGGTGGAGGCAGTCCTTATAAAAAAGAACCATGGTAACCATGGTAAAACGATGGTACCATACTATACCATGGTACTTTCGAATTTGTACCATGGCACTCTATGGTACCTGTGGTACTCGTCTCTAACCATGGTACTACCATGCAAGAACCATGGCATTACCACGGCTATATGACAAGTACCATGGTATACCATGGTACTTCCGAATTTGTACATGGTACATTGTGGTACTTAATTGGCAGTTATTTGTGTCTAACCATGGTTCAGTACCATGGCTGTATTGTTATAACATGGTACATGTCTTTTTCTCCTTTTCTTTGCAATTAATTCACATCAATCACGGGGAAACAAACATGTTTTTTTTTTTTTTTTTTGTGTGATTGATTTTATTTCTGTGTTCAAATAACAAATAAGAGATTATACATGTTCACATAAGTATTACATAGATAATAATGCCTAACAATATTATACAATAACCATAGTTAGTATACAATTAATATGCAGGTATGAGTGGGTCGGTAGGAATCGTTTTAATTTGTTTAAACAAAAACAAAAACAAGTTACTGAACGAATGAAACCATTTTACCAAACGCATGAAATCAAATTATAACAACAATTATACGAATTATTAAACAAAAATATGAATCATAAAAAACAAAATAGAAAAAAATATGATACAAAAAAAAAATGTTAAACAAATAAATATTAATAATTAGAAGAATCATAAAAAACATAATTATTATGATTAAATTTTTAATTATTAGAATTGTAGGGAAAAAATGATATCACGTGTATCCAGTAAAATTATGTAATTTCATAGTCCTTTAGTTTTCTAAGATTTTAGTTGAAATGAAAAACTGACACTTAAAAAGTAGGCCTACAGCTAGGAATCTGACTAAAATTTATTATATTAAGAAATTAATGCATTGATGTAGTTTAAGACTTGTGCAATTTTTATTACGGGAAAACAGGAGTGAAAAATTCCACTTTCATTTGGCCATTTATCAATGGTGTGTAAATGTAGAAATTTTGCAACAGCTTGAAATATCATAAAGAAGGTCTGCACAAGTCAAGACTATATACCTACATGCCCCAACCCCATACAGCTAGCGCACACACAGCTACAATATATCTGATCACTACACACAACAGCTAGCCCTTGCAGCTGGCTGTGTGTATCCCCGCATTTATGAATGGTTTTGGCAATGTGCCGCGCGCGCCGAAGGATCGCTGTATCATACAACAAGTGCAGTGTATACTGTGTACATACAGCTAGCTAGTATGCCTAGCCTACGTGCACTATATTCAATTCACAATCCAGCTTCATACCTCGTGTGTTCGTGCAGTGTTTTAGATCTACAAAATCATGCTGAATTCTGTTTTTCCCGGCTAATCTACAACAGTATGGGTAAGTTTAAGAATGATCTACTTTATTTACAATATGCACATAGATATAGTCGATGTCTAGATAGTTATTTATGACATTGCCAACTGGGACTTAAACACCTTCGACAGAATAACAGTTAAGACTGAATATGTATGATCCCATGTACGTAATTTGTTGTAGTATCTTGATGGTTTTATGGGGCATATCATTCAAAGCAAAGTTTGTCCATTGACATATTGTCATTGTTCGCAGGATTGAATGTTTTATTCTTTTTAAAAAATAAGATAGAAGACTGCATAAACATCCAGCAAATTAACGAATTAAGCTAATCGATGTCATGTCTGCCTCTGCTCTATGACTGCATGTGTAATTTCATGTTGACAGTTGTTGATATTGATATTTGTTTTTGTTATAAACTCTTTTTTCTTTTTTAAATTACAGATATTTACGCAACATGACAAATGAGTAGTTTCCATATCGGCGTCGTTCTTTATCATCATCTCGACCAAAACATCAACGCCACCACCACCATGTCTTCGTCGTTGACCTCTGTTTTGGCGTTTGAACTTTGAAGTTTGTTGCGAACTCTAACAATGAATTGGACATTGGCATTATCGAATTTTGTTCTGTCTTTGAACACCGTCGACGTCGAACTTTGATTGAAAGTAAGAACCTCCTTTTTACTTTCTTCGTCTTCGATTTGCGTTTCGTCGTTTACAAGTCTGATCCTGACTCCGGCTAATGATGAATTTATCGACTTTCGATCTGTCTTCGATCACCGTCGACGTCGAACTCTATACCAAGTTTCACCATCGCCATGAATGGACTTCGCATCCGATCGACATTGCCGACTTTGGCTATCATTCATCATTCGTTTTTGAACTGTATTATGATTACCGACGTCATCTATGATCTACCATAGCAAGTAGGCCTAGCTACCAATTGTTTCTTCAAACTAAATCCAAATACGACATCATCGACGAATCTCGCACCTCCGCTGGAAGGACAGTTTGTAAAATGTACTATGTAATTTGAATATGAGCGACAGTCTGTCGCTATAGAAATAGACTAACCACTTCACTTATGCTGTGTGCTGAAAGTGTTTAGTGTCATGTATAATGTAACAAGCGGCAGTCTTTCGCTATATAAATAGACTTCAGTTTTAGACTGTAAATTGTTTTATATATTTTACGCGAGCTAGATTTTAGCTCGTTTGAATAAACGCCTTTAAAAAAGTAAACATATTGTTTCCATTGTTTGATGTTTGATACGTCATATGATCATTTGACAATAATGATCAACATTATTGTGATGTCTTTTTTTAACGGATCATGTTTGCGAGAGTAGTGGCTGAACCTTGAGAAAATGGATAATTGTGCTGAAAGTGGACTTCATGCCAGCTCCTGTCATTTTTGTGCTTCCTTTGCAGACCAGCATGTTCTGTCAAAGTTAAATGATCAAGGGCTGGCAGATATTATGAGGAATACTGTGTTGAAAGTGCTTAATTTAGGTAGTAGATTTGTAAATGATAACAAAAAATCAATCATGCAATGTAATCAATACTTTCTTTTTATCAAGCTACATGCAGAATGGAAAGGCGACTGGGTACATGCAGTAACATCATAGTACAAGTACCATGGTGTTCCACAAGGATCAGTATTAGGGCCAACTCTGTTTTTAATCTATATAAATGATTTGCCAACTGTTACTGATTATTTCCACTTTCGGCTGTTTGCCAATGACTCCAACCTATTTCATATTTTTTCTTCTGACCAGGGTGAAATTGATGTAAATAAAGTGAATAACAACATACAGAAGAGAAATAAGTGATGTACTGCTAACAAACTTACAATTAATTCAATGAAACTAACTTCATGTCAATATGTATTAGGAGGAACAAAATAGGTATAAATGGTAAACTGAAAATCGCTGGCGAGGAAATTAAAGAGTTTGATGTTGCCACTTTTGTTGGGGTTCACATTGATAGACATTTGTCTTGGAATATTCGTTTTGTAAATCAGTGTATTGGAAAGAAAGTTTGAGTGCTATTTTTAGATTGCGACATTTTGTTCCTAGCCGTACTCTGATATTATTATATAAAGCATTTATAAAACCACACATTTCTTACGGAATAGATGTGTTGGGAAGCACTTATAAGACTAGCCTAAGAAGTATATTATATTCACAGAAAATGGCAGTTCGTGCTATGAGATTTAGTGGATGAAGAACTCCTTCAGATCAATTATTTAAAAGATTGCGAATCCTAAATGTGTATAATTTAAATGATTTATCAATTTCTACTTTCATGTTTGATCTAGTCAATGACAATTTGCCTCATATTTTGATAGAGTACTGTGACATTATAGAACATAGCTATTCCACAAGACAAAAAGAAGGTGGACAATTTCGTCTTCCAAAATTAAGAACGACACAAGGTCAATTTTCATTGTCTTTTGTGGGCAGTGAATTTTGGAATACATTACCTGTTGATGTCAGATTGACAAGGTCTAGAAATAGGATTCTGTGAAAAGTCATTTGTTGAACAAGTCATGAATGAAATATAAAGTTTACACAAGTCTTAATTCATATGTTACATTATTAGTTTGTATATTGTAAGACATTGTTGAGTATTTATTTTTTTTATTTTTAAAGTATCGATTGTAAAAGTAAATTCATTATTTTTTGTTTTGTTACGTTCTCTAAACTGATTTTTACCAAAATACTTTGTTTAGCTGTTTAAGGGGTTAGGCTCGACTAGCAGATGTGCTATCATCTGGCGCCTTTTACCAACCAATAGTTTCTCTTCTTGTACATGTATATGAAAATTATTGTATGAAATGTATTCATGTTGGTAAATAAATCAAATCAAATAAAATCAAATGAGTTAATTTGGAAATCTGTTTCACTGGAAGCCGTTGTTAAATAAGAAAGGGACCAGTTCACGATCTGTTTAGCATTGTGGTCCCTCTTGCTTAGAGCTGGAAAAGGGAGCTTGTATCTGTAGGCTGGCTGATTTTCCATATGTAGCATAATGTTGCAGGGGATTCAGGCTCTGCAGTTTAGAATTTAAAATTCAAAGTTATGTAATTACTAAAATAATCAATATTAGAGTAAGTTTCCAATCCATCTACAACTTTTGGTCATGTCAATTTCTTTGTTTGAAAGAAAAAATCAGAAAAAACAGAACTGATTTTATTATTTACTATATAAATATTTGTATCTTCCTATTATTTGCTAGTTTATCTAAACTACGCTACCTTCGAAAACTCTTTAAAAACGTCACACTCGCGCATGCCCCGCCCCCATACATCGACTTCACGTGCGCACCGCACGCCCGCCATTCATCCTCTTTTACAAGCCTCCAAAGACATAGCTTCGGACATGTTGCCCGCAAGGAGAGGGGACGGAGGGAGGGACATAGGTAGAAACAGTGGCGGATCCCCCCCCCCCCCGGGAGAAAAAACGTGTAAAATCACGCGATTTTTAGCTTTTTTTGGGGTTGGCCCCCCCCCCCCCCCCCCTGGCGCTCAGGGGGGAGGGGGTGCAATTTTTCAAATGTTCGAGGACCCCCCCAACAAAAAAAAACAAAACAAAAAAATGTGCCCACTCCCCCCCCCCCCCCCCCCGGGACCAACCGAACTCCCCACCTCTCCCACCTGATATGGCCGGGGGAGGTAGACAGCGCATGGAGCGCACTCTTCCGCTGCCCGGAAGCTATTGCCATGAGGAAAACAGTTTCCAGTGGCAAGTGAGGCCTTGGACAAAGGCTCAAAAAGAGGCTTTGCCAAAACGTCAAAAACCTTCGGAAAACTCCTAGCAGCTTCGGGATAGCCGGGAAGTCATAGCGTACACCCCGACAGCGGCCAGAGAGAGTATGCACCGCGGATCGATGACGGAAAATCCTAGCACTTTCGGGATAGCCGGCCACTGCAGAAAAAAACGCAGTTACTTCAAAAAGAAACGGGAGATAACCCCCGAGCCGTCCGGAAACCAGACATGAGAGGCGGCGAGAGCCGAACGGTAACCACGAAAAGCGGAAGGACTTTACCCTTGTCAAACAAGTAAATCAAAATCCAACCATGACACCTATCGAAGTCTACGGGTGGGACCCCGAAGACTTCACACCAAATGGAGCAGGGCTCCAAACGAGAGTTGTAAAGGGTCCTCGTGGAATCCCTACGACTCTAGACTAAAAACTGCGAGGCCCTCTCAGAGAGTTTAGAAGTCATAGCGTACACCCCGACAGCGGCCAGAGAGAGTATGCACCGCGGATCGATGACGGAAAATCCCCGATAGAGACTGGGACAACAGATCCGGTCTCAGCGGGAGAGGGAACAGATGTCCGCAGCAAAAAGGGACATAAACCAGAAACACTGAACTGAAACCAGCCAGAAACGGAAACTCGACGGGGAGCCCGTTGCCCCAAACATTAGCGAAGGACACTGATCACCCTCCAAAAGAGTTGGGGGAACTGCGTCCAAGAGATAAATTCCCCGAAAAAGGCGACACAACAGCCCTCAAGGACTGGTCAGCCGCATGACTAGGCTTCAATGAGACCTATCACAGATGGCGAAGACATCTGCGAGAAGAGTCACATACATAACCTTTATTTAGAATAAAACCCAAACCCCAGAGGGGAAGGGTGAGTCCCGATCCAGCTAACCACTCCTCTCTTGGAGGTGTAGCCAAAATTAGCTGGAGAAAAGAGCTTGACCAACACCAACGGGCAAAAAGCCCGAGGAGAAATGCCAACCACCGAACAGAGCCTCTCCAAGGCCGAACTCGTTAAGACGAACCCCAACCCAAAACGGATACCAGCTTACACCAGACAAGCGAAACTGGGCTTCAAACCAGCCCGGTGAGACCAGGGTAACCCTGTCGCCCAATCAATCTACTTCGACACCGCGCGAAGCCCAGCTTGAACGGTTGGAGAACATGCAGGCTGAGGTCTAAAAAGTACAACAGCTCTCTCCGTCTAAGTCACAGTCGGAGATTTGACATTAGAAGGCCACAACAAATACAACTTCGTACCCCTCGCCAAAGCCTCGGGTGACGAATCTTGCTCTAGGATCTTGCTAAAGCTGGAAGGTTCAGCTAAATAGGCTCAGCATGGTCACCAATAGACCACGCCTCACCGCATCTTAAGCTGCAAGAGCATGGTGCGAAAGGCTTACGTGTGGTCGACAACGTCCTGTCGCGCGGTCGACAACCTTCTTGTCGAGTGGCGAACTCAACTGAAACCCCGAGGGCAGGAACTACAGGCCCAACTCCCACCAACCGGCCGACGTCCCATGGTGGAAGGCCAACATCACCAGGCAACTCGGACCTAAAAGTGTCTCGGATGACGGAGTAACAACACCCACGAAATCTGAACGAACCCAAAACCAGGTGTGACCAGGGCCGGCTCATTACCAGCTGAGGCACAGGAAGGGGCAGAAGCTGAACCTCCGCCTAAACCCAAAATGCATTTCGGGTCTTTTGGTGGCTGGTATCCCCAGACACCAACATCATCAAGAAGCCACGAAGCCCAGCCTGAGCGGCTAGAGAACACACCGACTGACGTAACACTTAACTCAGCCTTCTCTACCTTGACCCTGTCGGCAGCTGGACGTCAGAACGCTTGCGCTTCTTATCCGCAGGTACGGGAGAAGAAGCGAGTATAGCGGCCATACTAGACCTCGTAAACCCCGAAATAAACTCAGTGTGACCGGGACCGACCCGCTCCACTGCGCCAGAGCCTCATCAGTCAAGACACGGGAGCCTCAGTGAGACCGGGATCTTTGCGTTTCACCAATGGATTTAACCATGACGTGGGTGAAACCGGGGCCACTCCCAACAAAAATTGGCGAGTCGTTGCATCGCAACAAAGCCCTAAGACACAGAGCTTGACTCAAAGGTAAAGCTAAGTGCGATTACTTCGACATAACTGACCCGCCCTAGGGCGGCGCCCGTTAAAACTAGAACGGGAGGAGATCACCGGAGAAGGGGAAAACCCTCCTTACACACAAGATACCCGTAACAGGACTGGCAAAACCCCATGAGCGGTATTCCCGCGGAAGGAGATGGGAAGCCTGGGCCGTACCTGGCAGAGCAAGAGCGAAGGCCTCCGGTACTGAAGACTCTAAGAGAGTCTGTACGTCGGCTGCCAAACCACGAGGAAATTGGGACCTGCGCTGACTAGTGACTGAGAGTCACCCACCTGACCGTCAAACTCAACGACGTGGAGAACCTGAGGGGGCGGGCGCAACAACAATCATTAATCTCCTCGCCAAGCGGCGACTGAGATAGGATGGGCAGCTCTGGGCACCAAAAGTGTACGAGAACAGGATCTTGAGTATCAGGAACATGTAAAGAAGTCTGGGTACCAGAAGGGGCCGTCCAAAATATCGGACACTATCCAGGCAACTGGTACCAGATCAAGCCACCATGTCGGGACGGGACCGAACCCGGACAAGGCAAAACCGGACCTAGGCCCTGGACGCCCGTGTCCAAAGGCCAGACAGAGCCGACCGCGTAAAAAGGAAGGCCTGTACCACCAGAGGTCGGCCGAGAGGGTTGGGTTACTACCCCGCCAACTTCTCTCAGCAAAGAGCTCCACATAATCGAGAGGCTCAGCCTGATTGAAGGCAACAGAGAAGGGTAGGCGTCTAAAAGAGGCCGAACCCCTCCTCGCACCCGTAGCCTAATGTGTGCCCAAGGCAGACATCGACTCAGAAATAAGACATGACCGAGACATGGCCGGGACATGGCTATAGTACATGCCTACCCGCGGACGGGAGCAAAAGAGCTAGCAAGGGTGTATATTTGAGTTACGGATTTACTCGAGTAGACACTCGAGACTCACATACAGTACCCTGGACGGGAGGGTCAGACAGTCTCTTACGACTCTCAACCCGACTGTAACTGGAGGAAGCCCACTCCTGAGGATCCAAGGCTACACAGAGCAGGCACGTAGTCACTGGGGGGGGGGGGCACATGCCCCCCCCCCAAAAAAAAAAATTCCAAGATCGGTTGAACTTTTTTTATTATGAAAACAAAAGCCTTATACTATTTACTTCACACATTCTTCATAACTATATTTTAGTATGCCTTCAACTTCATTTCACCTATATCGTATTAAGCAGCCATTTTTTTCAGAATATTTTAGAACTGAAACATTCCGAAAGTAAATTGCATAATAACCTGTGTGGATGAATCTACCGTCTAAGATCGTCGCGCGTGGGGTCAAGTTCGGGACAAATACAATGGGTTTATTGTTTTGACTATATGCGCGTAAGGTGAAGTTGTATATTATGGACATTTTTCGGTGTGTACACTGAACAGTGCAGTATCTATATATACACAGTACATTAATTAGGATTTATGATTGGCTACTATTATTGACTACGCTGGATTACATACACTGCTCTGATAATTATTTCATTATTACAATGAAAAATGTCTCTTTTTAAATTTGGATTCACGAGTCGGGCTAAATCAGGAGCGGAATTTAGTGACAGTAAATCACGCAAAACGGAGGAATTTCGATAGGAACATGAAGAATTGAAAGAGGGAGGTCTGCGAGAATCATCAGTAACACTGCAACCGGGTCCATCCAGTAGATCGTCGGAAAGTGATGTGAAACTGATAAGTGAGGCTGAGAGTAATGGTGGGTTTTTGGATTTAGGATCAAAGGATTCTGGACCGAAACAACCAATCCTAGCGTCATTCCCTCAAGTTAAAACAGGTGGGAAAAATCGATCGTTCAACAAAGATTGGTACAAACAATTCACTTGGCTGGAATACTACGCAATCAGTGATACTGCCTTCTGCTACTCTTGCCGGATTTTTCCGTCAATATCCGGTCACAAAGAACACAATTTCACTGGAAATGGGATAAATCAATATAAGAAGGCTATCGAGAAATTTAGGAAGCACAGCGAAAGTGAAAGCCACAAGACTTCTTTTTCAAGATGGCACCACTACCTTCAAAGTCTGAGAGAAGGCAGCATTGCCTCCAAAATATCCGGACAATATTTTCGAATAGTGAAGGAAAACTGGGCATACATAACCCAGATTTCCAAAGTAATCATTTTCCCGCAAGACAGGGAATAGCATTGAGGGGTCATAACGAGAATGTGGACTCACTTAATCGAGGGAACTTGTTAGACCTGTGTTCTCTGATCGGTGTTGCCAATCCTGCTTTCGGTGAAAGAATCAAAACGATGCCTCTAAATGCTACTTATCTCAGCGCCGAAATTCAGAATGAGCTCCTGAACTCTGCAGGATTGGCCACGATCATTGTGGATGAGACTAAAGACGTCTTAAAGAAAGAACAAATCAGCATTTGTTTGCGATATGCCGAATACAAAGAAGCAGTGGGACATATCTTGCATGAGGTATTCTTAGACTTTCATGAAGCAGATAATCTTGACGCCAAGTCACTTTCCAACCAGATATTGTGAGAAGTTGGTAAACTTGGCTTGAGAACATTTGACATTGTGGGCCAGTGCTATGATGGTGCTAGTGTTATGTCTGGACATCTGAGTGGATTTCAAGCACGACTGAAAGAACATTTTCCGAACGCCCAGTATGTTCACTGTCATGCGCACAGGCTCAATCTGGTCCTTGTGGATATCTGTAAAAACGTGAGTTCTGCCGGCGAGTTTTTTGTCTTGTTGGAAGCGTTGTACGTCTTCATGACCCATTCCGTCGTCCATAAAGTTGTTGTGGACTACCAGCAACGAGCCAAGTGTCGAGTTAAAGAACTCGTCCGACTGAGTGACACGCGGTGGGTTTGTCGTTACCAGTCGCTTTAGTTATATACGGTATAGTTATGTACTTGAGGTCTTGGAGCATTTCTGTGACTCACAAGAATCGAAACGAGATCCGAAACTCGTGGTTGAAGCTCGAGGACTTCTCAATCAAGCGATGAGCGTTTCATCAATCACTCACTTGGAAGTGTTGATGACATTGCTGTCTCACTCCCAGGCACTTAGTGAGACCTTGCAAGCAAAGTGACACCAACTTAGGGCATGCTGTGACAATGATCAACTCTGTGATATCAATTGTCGAGGAAACACGGGCATCTGGGTGGCCTGTTTTAGTGCAAGATATCACTCGAATTTGTGAGGACAACAACATCCCTACAGTGCCGCAACCAAAGCGCCGGGGGAAGCAACGAACCTTCGATGATAGTTTCTTCATGGCTTCGACTGGTCATCGGAGTCAATCAGAGGCTGAGTCAAGCGCTGAGTTCCTTGATGACCTTCGTGTCAACATCTTTCTCCCTATACTGGATGCATTAAAATCTGAAATGACCAGGCGTTTCTCTGCATCCAACATTGCAATCATGCAAGGTGTTGACGCGCCACTGACACCTTCCTCTGTCAACCTCCTCAAATTCTTTGCCGTCGAATCCTTTGTTGAACTATACACAAATTCTCTGGATGTGGACGTTCATCTACTGAAGGCTGAAATGGCAATGGCCAGACAAATCATTAGCAATAAACAGAAAGACTCCAGCACCCCCGATTCGTCTAGAAGGCACAATGCAAATAGCTTTTCCAGCATGGAAAAGTTGATACCCTCGGCTAGTTTACCCAATCTGCGGAAAACGACCCAGTTGGCTTTGACATTACCGGTTTCTTCGGATGTATGCGAGAGAAGTTTCTCTACAATGAAGTATATCAAGAACTATTTAAGGAGTACAATGAGAAATCAACGGCTCTCTGATCTTGGAGTTATTTATGTGTCCGGTGAAAGAAGTAAGGAGTTACAAACTAATCCAATGGAGGTGCTGAAGAAGTTTTCGCAGCGGGAACAGAGAACAAGGATTCAACTCTTCTAAGCGGACACACGAAGATATACGAACAGGTTAAATCGTAGTTTCTTTTCCATCACTGTATACCATCATATTGGCAAAGGTAGCTAAGGAAACTCACTGTCAAAATGGGAGATGACGTGGTACCACCTGACCACAGTGTGCTTATATAAAAGATGTCAGGAAGAAATTCCTACTCATATAATATAGTTGCCGTGCATTTGTACAGATCAGATACAGTGTACATGCTTGAATGAGCTGAGCGTGACTTTGAAGTTCCGTTTTTATGATAAAATGACATCCATATTGGAGTGAATTTATGTCAAAAAACATGATTTTGCATCTTCACCCTTTTAAATAGGCAAACAATTTCCAAAGGGAAGGGAGAGACCCCTCCTCTTAGACCCCTCCCCAGGACGTTGATCAATTACATGTATGTGCCCCCCAAACATCAAGCTCTGGCTACGTCCCTGACACAGAGTGCTGCGGAATCTCTCAAAACGCACACATCACTGTCTAGCCAGTGATCGAGGCCCGAGTGTCAGAGGTCGCATAAATGACGACACTCTGAGTGAATGCAGCTGCACAAAAAGGCAAACTGAGTCACTCAAGGCTTACGCATAACTCTCAAGGTTCTGAGAAACCCATGGTGGGCGACCGTGCGTCAGATCTCCGAACCGGACATCTGAATCGGTAACCGGGGCTAAAGTCAACTGGTAAACCGCGGTCAGATCCAAAAAAGAATCGGTAAACCGGATCCAAATTGGCAAACCGATATCCGAAACTGGAACTGGTACCAGAACCGGTAAACCGGAGGGGAATATAAGATAACCGCTAGGTCCGGGTCCGGATACGGATATATCGGGCGGCACTGCCAAGCAGGCGGTCGGATATATTTGGCTTGTCTCATAAGCACCCGACTGTGACGGGATCGAGAGAGCAAGCAAGAGTGTACTACTATTGAGTGATCAAGGCGACACGGGTTTTTATATCAAACTAAACCCAAAGCATGCACGAAAAACAAGCCACGCAATCACAAACAAACAAAAGGCCGCACCGCTGAAGCAGTGAACCACGAGGCGAAACGGGCTAAGTTGGGACAAAGGGCGATGAATAAATTAATCGCCAACCCTCACGTAGGCAATCCCAAAATCAAAGGCCGCAACGCCAAGACCCAACGCCCTAAACAGCGGTGTAACAAAGCCTGTGATTTACGGTCATGGAAAAAGGAAATATGCGGCGCAGATATGAAACTCAAATTGCCGCAAAAATAAAAATGTGACTTGGGAACCCGTACCACCAAATCTATAGCAATTAAAATGAGGACGGAATTCAATACGTAAAAAGAGCTAAGCCTAACGAAAACAGGACAAAATCCTTGATTTTAAAGTGACTCAGCTGTATACAATGTCTCTACCGATATGCGAGAATAGAAAGAGGATGAATGGCGGGCGTGCGATGCGCACGTGAAGGCGATGTATGAGGTGGGGCATGTGCAAGTGTGACGTTTTTAAAGAGTTCTCGAAGGTAGCGTAGTTTAGATAGCAAATAATAGGGATTTATTGTGGTAAATAAAGTGGAAGGATAAAGGATATTCTTGAAAAATATTGATTCAAAAGCAGTTTTAGTTAGAAAAAACTATTACAAATTTATTTTTAGGCTTTGGAAGAAAAAAAATGTCATAACCAATTGTGAATGTTTTATACAACAGATTGGGTAAGATCGGAATTAGACCTCTAACAAGGACTGTGAAAACTGTACTTACCTTTTTAACATTTTCTTTCTTATTGATTGCTGTAGTGTCATGGCAATGATGACAGGCACAAAACATACTAATAAGATCAATTATGTTAACTGATACCGATTACCTTTTCAACTTGAATAAATGGACAAGACCTTAGGTATGAAAGTCCAGATGCCATGAATTTGCAGTTCATGTAGATGCCACAGCCCTTTACTTTGCATCCAAAGATTTAAAACAGAAATATACATATATAGACCATGGGCCGAGTAGTGAATATCTCCCTATTTCTTCGTTTTCGTAACCCACCTCTGGTAACTACCAAATTTTTTGTCTGAAAGGAGATAAAAACTCATAGAATAAGAATTCATAACTCGGCACAGCCGAAAGTTGCACACTAATTAGTATTCATAATAAATAGAAATTAAGCATATCAACAGCGTCCTCTACGTCAATAAAATGAAAGACATGTAGAAACGTATGGGGACAAGGTAAATGACAACGGCAAATTTGTGATAAATCTATGTTTTGTTTTAAAGCAAAAATAATAATAATAAAATTAATAATAATGATGATAAACAACATCAATATCAATAATAATAATAATGATTACAAATAATTATATTTATATTAATAATAATCATGATTATCATCATTATCATCATCATTATCATCATCATTATTTATCATCATCATTATCATTATCATTATCATCATTATTATCATTATCATCATCATCATCATCATTATCATCATCATTATCATCATTATCATCATCATTATCATCGTCATCATCATCATCCCCATCATCATCATCATCACCATCATCATCATCATCATCACCATCATCACCATTATACATCATAATCATCATCATCATCATCATCAAGCTTCATTTTACATCTTGTGTCATCTTTTTTTCTTCACATTACACCTACTCATGAAGCTTTCACTAACAGTTCACTCTGTCTTTGAACTGCATAGTCATGATGCAATCATATCGCTTGGTGATGCATTCATAATTACATGAAACAATTCAATAAATTCAAATCATATTGTCATTGTCACATGGAATTTTTTTTATTTTTTTATTTACAATTTATACAAGCTACAGTACTATAACATAATTATTTTGGAGGTTGTACATGACGTCTTGTAATCCTTTTGAGATAATCCAACATATTCAATGCATAATTTTGACTAATGAAACTGACTTCAATAGTTACCTCTGTTAATCTCATTAACTTTTACATCCTAGAAATATCTTGATCTACACATTTGTTCAACCACTCCAAAAATATCCAATCGTTCAAGTTGAAAATGTTATACTCTAAATTTTCTTTTCTCTCTACCTAAGCGAGATCCATGGGGGGAAATTACTTTTCAGAGTCGAACGTTCATGCTTTGAAAAACTCATACCAAGAGCATATTGATTTAATATATCACTAAAAATGTACCTAACAGCACAGTTAATAAGTGAGGATATGAGCTTAAATTGTACAGTAATCATGGTATCTAATGGCGATACCATCCAGGCAACAGATATGACAGATGAGTCTGTAGAAGAAGAAATATCAGAAAATACGAGACAAAGTTTGTAATATTGTTAACTCATGTACACCTTTTGTTTTTAACTATTTCACCTGCGACATTCTTCTCATCTCAGTATTTCTTTTATAGATGTTTGAAGTATCCATATGTTTTTCTTAATTACAATCAAACAACCCCTGTAGTAACAAAAGTAGTAAGTTACAGTTGATACAAATATTGCTTGATTGCTTTGCTCACTATACATGTAGCTCTATGACATCATTAAGTTTTTTTTGTTGAAAAATCTTAAACCCTGCGACATTCAATAGGCAGACAATTTGGTAGCGCTCACTTGCTCCTCAGGACTGGCCACATTTTAAGAACTTTTTGATTCATTGATTTTAGTCAGAGTGTTTATATGATCCTGCAAAGGTGGATAAGGATACTGATAGTCGTGTGTACGACATTCAGCCAAAAAGTACCCAATTTAGGAATCACAAAACATGCTGAGACAAAGCAAAACAAAAAACATATTTCCATTTCAGGCGAAAAACTTTGAGCATCGCTTGCAAGAGGTAAATATATTACCGGTAATATTCAAATTGGGGGTTCAAGTGACAGTATCCATAATAAAGCATTTATAATAAATTAAATGTAGAAATATTCCCCTTTCCACAGAATGGATTTATGCCACTGAATAAGATAGTATTTTTTACACATCCTTAAAGCAGGAAAATTTGGCCTATCAAACACTAAACCAAAGCATACCTAATTATATAGGGTCACATAAAAATTACTTAATTACTTCATACATTTCAATTAATTAACCATCTGTTCAAAGAAAATGCAGATAAATCTTGTGATACTGCTTTACTAGTTTTTCTTAAACTGTGAGATATGGATATAAAAATTCACCAGCAGAAGAAATTATTTTTGTGGAAGATTTCCAGAAATTAGAATATGTGAAACAGTCAAATTAAATTCTTAAATAGGATACATGTACAGTGTATATGTTGTAGATCATCAAATAAACTTGAAATGGTAAATGGCAATACATAATTTTATGTGGTTATGACTGTCTGAAGAATACTGACTGGCAACTTTTGATGTCACAGCTGATTCCCAAACTATTAACCAAAATAATAATTCAGAGATTTTGTTAGTAAAAGATGGAATAATTACATACACAGTAATTACCTCCTGCCTGTGTGTAAGATGAAATAGTAAATAAGTATACATGTAAATGTATATCGCTTTGTGATACAGGTATAATAAGTAAGTTTGACACCACAATTATATTTTGATTTTATGGAAGAAATGTTGTTCCTTGAGCAAGACTTCCATATCAGTTGCAAACGTATATACACAAATATAAAATACAGTGTACCAACCCTCTACTATTTGGACACAATGCTTCAATGATTTGCAATATGAATATGATATTCTGATATACTTCTTCTGGTTCGTTATCTCAAATTCATTTGATTGCTGTCTAAAGAAAAATTAAAATCAAATGAGACACAAATATGCACATGAGTTGAATTGCGCTAACAAGATGAATTCTACACGTCTTCATCTTCAGTGTCTGTGTCTTCATCTAAGCATCTTCAATCAACTGGATTTTCACAATCAGTACACTTGCACAGATCGGTGCATGGCACATTATGCTGCCGGCAAGAGCATCTTCCCTTGTTTTTTCTCACTTGGGACCTTGCAGTTTGTCTTCTTGCAAGTGCAGTGGGTTAGTTCTAGCAAACTGCTAGGTGCAGGGGATTGTTCTCCCCAGATAATATCTGTTTCTCCATCTTCCACTTTCCAACCATGACCATGTGGACTTGGAATGTCAGGGGAGGGGTCTGCTCTAGCAAAATGTGTGTACTGTGGCCTGATAATTAGCTCTCCTTCATGCCTCCTGATAGCACGGTTGACCTCTGTAATGTTGCAGAAATTGCGATAGCATTCAGCATGGTAACCTGGAATGGCACGTTGTCTCCTATGTTTGAAAAAATGAAATAATGATAAAAGATAGATATCATATTATTTCTGACAGTTTGAAGATAATGCTGCAATTGCCAGGGATACTTGATGTGCATTTCTTGTGATAAGGAGGAAATAGCTTGCTATGCTTGACAAGCAGTGAAGTTTAAACTTGTTAAGTGGAAAACGGTGACATTCCAAGGTAAGATTATGGGTGGTTTTTTCACCATGCCATTGTTGAGGATGGCTGAGTGCATGTCTAGATTTAATATATTTCAATTCCTATTTCCAGTTGGTCATGCTAGTCCATGCCAAATAATTACACCCCCTATGCAATGATCTTGAGCATCTCCATTCTCCAGTGAACCTTGATGAATTTACAAAAACAATATAAGACTAAGACTCTAAAATTGACTTAGCTCAGACCAATTTAATCTGTCTCTAGCTTGATAACAAGTTTCAAGTTTCAAGTTTATTTATCTTTCTTTCATAACACACATTATAAATATGACATGAATATAAAGGAGTGAACAGAATATGGCGTTACGATAGAAAGATGAGGTGACCTTGGTTGAAAGCAAGGCTTGTGGATTTAAGGTCCCTCATGAGTAGTTTAAGAGTATGTCCTAAAAGAACAAACTCGTCAAATAAAAAATAAAAAATTGCGTACATTTAAATGCTTACAAAACTAAACTAACTAAACAACTGAGAAAATAGTAAACATAAATAAGTACAATAAAATCTACTGACTACTAAATAATGGCTATAAACAACAGGAACAGGAATATACTACGAGCAACAGGACTGAAACACAGACAAAAACTAAACAAGACAGACGGATGAATAGATGTGAGAAACGGGAGTAGAATAATGCTGACCTATATAGCAAATAGTTTTCTTAAATATTGATCACAACTATAAATCTAGACGATATCGACTCAAATACAGTAACTTCAGTTTGCGCTTAAATACATAAATACTGACCGATTGCGCTATTCTTGGTTCAAGGGAATTCCAAAACCTAGGTCCAGTGGACCCCAAAGTAGTAAGGGCAAATTGCGTTCTAACAAGAGGTAAGTGATATGCTTGCACCTGTCGTGTGGAATAACTATGAACTTGGTTATTTTTCTTAAATATTCCAGCCAAGGCTACTGGCAGTAGACCTGCATTCAATTCATACATTAGAGCTCCTAGTTGTACATGATAAATATCTTCAACTTTCAAAACACCACTATTAAAAAAAAGAACATCTGTATGCGCAAGATAGTGAGTATTACAAGCAATTCGTATTTCTCTTTTCTGTGCCAGTAGTAATTTATCCATTTGAGATTTGAATGAGTTGCCCCAAGCTAGCACACCATAGTGCAAATATGGCAAAATCAAAGTTGCGTACAACATATGTAAAATATTCAGTGGGAACACAGATTTCAATTTATAAATTACACCAGTATTTCTTGACAATAATTTACAAAGTTTACTAATATGGTACTTCCAATTTAAATGTTCATCAATATGCAAGCCAAGAAATTTAAATGTAGATACCCTTTCAATCTCAACACCATTAAACTTTACAATGCCAGGCAATATACTCAGGGAATTACTAAAGAGCATATAATTTGTTTTTTAAAGATTTTTTCTAAATTCTGTCCGCCTTTAAAAAAAAAAAAAATAACAAATGATTGCGATCGGTATAGACCTCTAGATCTATGCCTTAGTTATGATATATGGCCAGGGCAGGGCCTAGGCTCGTACTCCAAGATCGGTTGAACTTTTTAGACCCCTCCCCAGGACGTCGATCAATTGCATGTATGTGCCCCCCAAACATCAAACTCCGGCTACGCCTACGGATCAGACTACAACCCAACCATATTTCATTAAGTGGCCACCGAACAAGAAGCAGATAATATTGGTCTTAGTACTGTGACAGAGGCCATGGCCTCAGGAAAAAATTAACAAGGTAAATTCAGTTTCACTGTTTATACTAGCTGAAGGTCTACAGACTTAGACTTAGTTACAGACCACGCATAACTTTTCAGCAATTTTGGCTGTGAGATTACAATGTGTTATAGTCCCTAGATTATTGTCACATGTAATTTGACAAATAAAGTCAATAGCCCTCCCACCCCTTACAAACAAAAACACTTACCTCCCACTCCTTTCGTCTTGATCATAATAACAGAGCTGTTCTCTGTCGATGTCTTGCTCTTCAGTAGCAGTAGGTGTCTGTACATTGTCGCAGTCATAGCGATCTGCGTTGTGTGCAATCTTACTTTCGATGGTATTTTCCGCTTTTTTCCATAGATTTGCACATTCCTTGAATTTTTTGAAAGACTTCTCCCTAAGAGGAATAACTCTGCTATGAGTTGCAACAACGTGCATGCAACAAAATCCTGAAATTGCACCCTCACAATCGTCGGCAGATGCGCTGCTGGTAACATCAACGTCCGACGATGAATACATCGCCATGTTCGCTGTATGCGCCTACATGAAACGAACCATGTGATTGGTTGATATGCGTGGAATAATCCGATGCCCACACGAAAGAGGAAATGTAATTGGCTCACATTTTCGAGATTTTGGACTAAAAATTCAGTTTTTTCATCTTTTCTAAATAATGATGGGGTTTCAGGAATGCCGAGTTATCTTTTGTGCATCTACACATATTTTTGTATCATATTGTCTCAATAAATATTAGTTACTTTCGATGGGTCACGAAAGTTAAGAATTTTGGCCAATGGCCCATGGTCTACCATATAGAGAGCAAATATATTTCTCAAAAATATAATTGTCACTTTACCTAATCTAATGTGCTCAACTCAACAACAGTACATTTTCATCAGTGATTCTAATTGTAATTTAAATGTATTTGGGTCAAACCACTATGTTACTAACCACATTGACATTTTTAGAAAATGAGATAATTACATCAATTGGACTATGGAACGTGGAACCTTTTTTTATAATACACATTTTGGACTCATCTTGCTTTTGATTTTGATCCCCAAAACTTTGTTAAAATATTGATCCTGAATGTGTTGATCTTGAACTTGAGCGGAGCTTCCATTTGAAATCTGACTCTACAACAGTCTAAACTTAATATTGGATACTCTGATCTTGAACCAAAGCCTATTGTACAGAAATTTGATAAAAAATACCCTCTGGTGAATATAATAACTGGTATATAACAAACAGATATAAGCCTACATCATACATATGCTCATTAGTTTGTTCAATCACATCTTTATACTTTAACTGCTGCCCTATTCTTTGTACAATATTGATCGAAATCTGGATGATCTAGTAATTTATCTATCTTTTTGACCTGTCATGGTTGGCATCATCTTAAATTAAGAACACAGAATGTTTAGTTTGTTATTGTAAAATCCAATATCCGGTATCTTAACCCTTTATCATAAATGAATATCAAGACTATAAACTCAACAACAAGTTAGTAATATGTTTCTATGTAGATCTAGGTCTAGAAGATGAAGAAAAATAACCTCACCGTTATTTTAATGTCGGTGTTCAAAATTTGTTAAGAAAATCACATCAAAAGGCCACTTTGCACGGTAGGATCTTGCAGTACACCTTGAACTGGATTACATTATACAGATCCCAACCCTTTCCTCGGGGCCGAGGTAGGATGAGAAGTTAGTCCAAGACGTTGAAGACACGGTGGGAGAGAATTCTTAGACTAGAGATCTATTTCTTGGATATGACTCAAGAGTCCAGGTCCAATCCATTGCTGACTGTGAAAGAAAAATGAAATGAAGAAAAATCAAATATAGAGCTTGATACATGAGCCAACCGCACAACATTCTACATCTAGTCTAAAATATATCTTGTTACGGTTAGATGTAGACTAGATTTAATCATGTTAATTTAGATCTCACAAAAATACAAGTAGTCTAGATGTAGGCCTAAGGGACTAACTATAAGTATAACTTCTAACTTAAAGTTCTAAGTTAGTCCTGCACAAAAGGTGTAGATACTAGGTCTACATCTACACTAGATCTAGTATAATGTAGACTAAATCTAAATTAAGATCTTAATCAAGATCTAACTTGGTCTTGGGTCTGACACTGTGGAGTCCAAATTTGTAGCATAAAATGTTAACATTAAAACAATGATCTCGTTGATTGTTATTATCAACATGAAACAAGGGCTACCGCACTGCTTACCGGCAAAAAAACAAAGTAGATTTGGAATCTTAGCCTAAATATACAATTATAAGCACTAGACTTATCGGGAACCATACAACGCGATGATTCCTAAAGCCGTAGAGGACCTAATTTGTTATCAAATGCAAGAAATAAACTATGTTTCTTAATGAATTTGTACCTGTCCTAACCAAATATTCAACGTCGTTAGACAAGTACAGTTAGGCATGCATGAATTTATATGAATGGGACGGAAATGCATGAACCGGTGCAATTCGTCCATCTTAAATTAAGTTTAGCTCAGTTGGGGAATGCTGATAGTTGATATTTATTTCAAATATCGTTCGGTTAAAAATGAGAGGAATACTTTCCTTCTAACAAAATTACAATTTAGTTATTAACAAAATGAATATTTTTGAAGAAAACGGAATTTACTTACTTTTCGAGGACCTCTCTTGCAGTAGTTTAGCGACGCAATTTTGTGGTTGATTGACCCAAAATCGACTAGCCTTGATTACATAGCCCTTGACCTAACATTTATCAAAATCAATTATAGCTTAAATTTGATTCGATGAAACAGCTTACGAGCATCAGTCTTATGCCAAAAGTGATTCGGCCTTAAAAACTGATTATTAAAATCGAAATTAATTTTAGATGATGAAACACCCTCCAGTGGGAAAAACGGAAAATTAGTTATGTCCCCTAGCTTGGCATTGTTTAAGCTTCGAAAGTTTACACATTTTGAGTGAAAGAGTAAGAGCTGACGTTGGCGAGAGGTGGGGGGGGGGGGGGGATAGGGGCATACCTGTCACCTCATATTTAAAAAAGAACAGTTTGCCTTAATGGTTCATTGCAGAGCACTAAGCTTTTACTTTCACTGTATTCGGTGATTCGCAATTCTGCTTTAAAAAAAAAAAAACGAAATATTGATACTGATAATTTATAAGATAGTGACAATCATAACATGATGATATTAACAGTAGTAAACGAAATAATAATAATGATAATAGTTGTGGCCAAAAAAATGGAATAATGATAATAATAGTAATTATAATAATAATTATAATGAAAATGTATGATAATAATAACTAATTTTATCAGGATATGATTTTTTTTAAAACCAAGAAGGACTTACAATATTTTAGCTTCCGACGGTTCATAATAATACATGCAGCTGTATATTAATTGTGTTTGATTTTCAATACAGGTATTACAATTCTGTCATTGCGACTGTACATTACAAATTCTAAAATAACAATTAGGACCGATAATTAAACGAAATCCATCCTAACTTTCAGTCAAAAACTTGGAAGTTAAACCAACGTTTTATCCTTTGCATCCCTTCACGCATTCGTATCATTATGCTTTTTCACGGCAGACTAACTTAATAGAATCATCTAATAGGATTTTATTCTATTTTATACAAGATTTGAACAAGAACCTACCCAACCACTGACATCGTCTTCACATGTCTGCAGCAATCGATGAGGTAAACCAAGTCTTCCTCATCTGTGCACTTCACCCTGGTCAGATCTAGCCGATACATGTTTATGGTTTGTTCTCTGATCAGAAGACCCAGTCCTCTCATCGTCTCTCTCGATACACTCTTCTTTTCTGATGATGGGAGTGTGTACGGTGCTCTAAGGTGGATGTGTGTGAGCTGCTGTCCTCCGGTTTGACGAAGTAAAGCCGTGATCTGAGCTATGTCTCTCTCTGCATCATCGATAGCGATATTGATCACTTCCACCCCAGGTACTGATGAGAGCAGACCTTCATAGCTTTGTGACGTCACTCTCTCGACTGATAGCTCTGTGACGGATGGAAGCTCAGGAGGAGATGAAATGAAACTGAGAGAGGAGTCTGAGATGGTGAGACGGCTTAGTGAAGTTAAGGATCTGAGACAGGACCACATCCTAGCAGTCATCTCAGTAGATAGCTGGCATTTCTTTACGAGGAGATGATACTCGTCCTGGAATTAGAACAGATAACGAAATACAGAGAGACTAAATGGTTACTGAACCACGTTAATAGGGACTTTTCGATTTGCACGTTCACTAGTGGACTGCGACGTATGCGGTCACTTTTGAAGCAGTGCGCATGCGCATCGACGAGCTCATCGTTCGTAGCAGAATTCTCGAACGCGTTCGCCCTTGTTTTGCCGTCGTTCGCAAACTGTGACGATATACATGTTCGTAAGCAATCTTTTTTAGGCACGAAACATTACATTGAAGTCACAAAATGGACCCAATTAACCTAATTCTAGAACCGGAGAGTGGTGGAAGCGTGAATCCTCTTAAATTAACACATTTTCGTGTCTGTAATTTCCCTTAAATCAAAATTGTTGCAGAATAATTCATGAAATGAACACATTTTATTTGTACATCGCCAATCTGTTCCAGCATAAGTTTCGAGATCAGTCCCATGCTCCGAGTTTGGTGTGTTGAATCTTTAGCTTTTCGATCGAATTTCGCGCTCACTAAGCATAATAATTCATAAAATGAACACATTTTATTTATGCAACGCTAATCTGTTGAAGCATAATTTTTGAGAACAGTGCCATGCATCGAATTTGGCGTATATCTTTTGCTATTCGATCGAGTTTCGCGCTCACTAGGCGAGCGTTGTAGTTGTGTAAAATCGAAAGGTAACGAACAACAGTCAGCGTGCCTCGTCAACCCTGCTTAAACATGACCGCATACGTCGCAGTCCACTTATGAACGTGCAAATCGAAAAGTCCCTACTGCTGTTATTCGAAACCGGGTACATTAATGAGACCCCCTTCTCTTGTATTAAAGCTAATTTGACCATAATATATTCAAACAATTCAATATAACCATCGAAAACTGACCGGAAGAGAAATATGCTAATTACAATTCTAGCCATCGACATCACGTGAAAAGCTGTGGCCCAATTACACCTTTGTATCTGTAAGAGCTATCTTTGATTTTATTACTTGAAAAAGAACATTTGTTTGCGTATTCCCGTCAGGCGCGAATAGTAAATCGCTTTCCTAAATGTTAGTAGCCGTATAGTATTAGTTTAAGATATCTGCTTACCTGGACACCCGATTTTCGATCGTATTCAAAACACCCACCATTAAGAGACCTATAGTATTTTATATAGAGAGTTGAAAGCGAAAACAAACAAAAATAACATAAAAATAATGGAAATTGTTTTTTGGGGATTCATGACATAACATCGATATCGGACACAGCCTGTGAGTACCGTATGATAGTTGAAGATATATATATATATATATATATATATATATATAACAAAGAGATCATTTAGACTTTCAACAAAAATAACATGACAAACAATGGCATACATTGTGAATAGTACCGTGGGAAATGCGCGTTGAAAGAAAATAACTGCCTAAAAATGTGTAAATGTTTTCATTGTTAGTTTGGGACGCAAATGAATACACTGTAAACAAAATTTGGGCAGATGTTACTGGGTAAATCGAATTTGGGCAAATTTTGTCCGATAATTAGGTTATTTTCTCCCAACCGTTTACTATATGAAGTTACCTAATGAAAGGTAAGAACTAGGTGGGTAAGGTGTTACTTGGCAAATTGATGTTGGGAAAATGTTGTCCAACATTTGGTTTTTTTTCTCCCAGCCATTTACTACATGTATAGTTTAATACCCAACTAAATGTTCAAAATTAGTTCGGCAGATGTTACTGGGCAAACGTAAGTCTGGCAACAATAGGGTTCTGTTCTTATATTAGAGGAAAAGAAAAATATTGATTTACAGATACACTGTCGCTCATAAAGGTGGAATATTTTTGTTTTACCCCAATTTACGGAATTATTTTAAAAATAATTTAAAAATAATAGATCTAGATAAAAGTATACATTCTCAGATTTTATTGAATAATAATTTGCTAATGTGTGATTTGCGTGACTGCTAAAGCATGTGTATGCTTTTATGCTTATAAAATAGGGGACCTACGCCCTTAAGTCATAAATTACAGTAATGAGGATTAATGCCCCACAAAAGGGCACTAATATAGCACATCAACACGGTTTTGATCCTGGGGCCTCACAGTTACGAGCCTAGCTTTGTCACTGAACCATGACTGTACGCAGCGGGGGCTAGGGTAGGGGGCAGTTTCCATAAAATAAAAACAAACAGAAAATGCAATAATTTTTCAATAATTTATTGCATTTTACCCCGGTTCCCAACATAAACAAATCCTCTGGATGGCCATGCATTATGGCTTAAGGCATGGGCACACAGAGGATTTGTTTATGTTGGGGACCGGGGTAAAATGCAATAAATTATTGAAAATTCATTGCATTTTCTGTTTGTTTTTTTATTTATGGATACTGCCCCCTACCCTAGCCCCCGCTGCGTACAGTCATGGTTCAGTGACAAAGCAATGGCCTCGTAACTGTGAGGCCCCAGGATCAAAACCGTGTCGATGTGCTATATTAGTGCCCTTTTGTGGGGCATTAATCCTCATTACTGTCATTTATGACTTAAGGGCGTAGGTCCCCTATTTGATAAGCATAAAAGCATACACATGCTTTAGCAGTCACGCAAAACACACATTAGCAAATTATTATTTAATAAAATCTGAGAATGTATACTTTTATCTAGATCTATTATATTTTAATAATTTTTAAAATAATTCCGTAAATTGGAGTAAAACAAAAATATTCCACCTATATGAGCGACAGTGTATATAGTAAAAGTATTCAATTAGCAAAAGAATACAAATTCCTTGGAGTATGGTTCGACTCGAGATTGACGTGGAGTAAACATATAAATGAAATTTCAATAAGATGCAAAAAAAGACTTAATCTTATGAGGTGTATTGCTGGTACCAAATGGGGCAATAACTCGGAAATACTTCACTATGTTTATAAAGGCTTAATCCGCTCTGTGTTAATAGATTATGGAAGTGAAGCCTATGATGGCGCGAGTAATTCTCTTAAAAAGAAATTAGACACCATACAATTCCAGGCTCTTAAAATTATAACTGGAGGATTTCATCTAACTTCATTACAGGCTTTACAAGTTGAATGCGGGGAAATGCCATTGCAACTCAGGAGGAATATGTTTATTGATAAATATCATTATTATTTACATGCAGCTAAAATTAACCATCCTACCAAAAAAGTCTTATTACCGTGTTGGTAATATGAAAGTTACTCTTGGAAAATGAGCCAAGGTCCTTTCGTCAAAAGATTGAGGAACTTGGAAATAGGAAATATTGAAAAGCTCACTGAATGCATGACGGTTAAACCTTATTGGCAATATAAGATGCCTAGTATATCTACATAAATAAAGGATTTTGTTTCTAAGAAGTTTTCTTCATCAATAGAATAAAAAAAATATGCTGTAGAGGTCATTAAGAAAAAATTGAATTACTGTTTAAGAATCTATACAGACGCTTCAAAACAACAGGAAGGGTATACGGGAGCAGCTTACTATATCCCAAAACTAAGCCTAAGTAAATGCTTTAAAAAATCCAATATATCCATCATGAGAGCAGAACTGGTAGCGATATTAATGGCACTTGAATGGATAGATGAATATCATCCAATTGCAGTAGTGATTTTAACAAATTCAGCACCAGCTTTAGAAGCCATAAAGAATATGAAAGAATCCAGCATAATTTTTGAGATTTATGAAAAATTATTTGCTATAAACTCCTTCGGGATAGATGTTAACCTTGAATGGGTACCAGCCCACTGCGGCCTACCAGGAAATGAAAGAGCTGATTTGTTGGCAAAACAAGCTTTAAAAAAAAAAAACACAGATATAATAGTAAACCAAAACAAAAGTGAGTTCGTAAGTGAATCAGATATTTTTCATAAATCCATGTGGCAAAGCCTCTGGGATAAAGCAGAGAATGGAAGACACTTGTATAGCATCAATACAAATGTAAATAATGTTTTTAAAATCAAAGGTTTGAACCGAAAGGACGAAAAATTAATCCACCAATTCAGGCTTGGTAAATGTAACCGGAATTACTATAAATATTTAATTAGAAAACACGACACTGGATTATGTGTAGAATGCCAAACGATAGAAACAATTGAGCACTTTTTATTATCATGTTCAAAATATGAAAGACAACGAAGGAAAATGTATAGAGCACTAAAAACCCAAAATCCAAATCTCGGTATCTTACTAGGAAATGAGGAATATATAGGAAAGGTGGTAGCTTTTTTAAAAGGCAGTGGAAGGTACAATGAACTGTGATGCTCAGCTCTAAACATTAATTACGTATTAATTAAGTATTAATCGAGTATTAGTTACGTTTTGCTATATTATCTATTAGTGACAGTGGTACTATCCTCGGTATAAATTGCTTCATTGTATGAATTGTATAAATTGCTTCATTATACGGAGAGAGGTTTGAAACTAACGTCCTAACGTAATGAACTGATCGCAACTAATATTCAACGACTTCATCCTTTATTTCCTAATGAATTCTTTAAAATAACAAGCCGAATAACAATACAGAAAATAACTACTAACAATTTACTGACATTGTTAATTGCACAACACAACGCCACTAGGCTATCGTCGATCAAACAGTAAAAGTATTAAGAGAGGACCAGTAACTACGCCCTCTCACATTGCCTGGCGGAAATCATCGAATGACGATGGAAACGCCATTAACCGCAACAACAACAACAACAAGCGGTCAAGTGGAAATGTCACCGGACTGTGGATCACAAGGTCCGCTGTTCGAATCCAGCCGCTGTACTAATGTCCTTTTATATATATAATATATATAATATTTGATCCAACTTATTTGCCCAACTAGTGTCTAATATGCTACACATTATGGAGAGAATTGGGTATTTTTTGGTTGGTTAAAAGTTGGGTATTTTCTTTTTATCCAACACTGAGTAAATCATGCACAATCTTTAATTTACCTTAAAGTTGATTGGACACATCATCGCCCTCATTTTGGGTAAAAATTGGGCATTTTTTTGCCCAATATCTTTTAGAGTGTAGGGATACCCCGAAACTCTCACAATACCCCACTCCCGCGAGAAGCCCTTGAACTTCCTAGGGCGGATTAGACGATTCCCATGGGAAATTATCGCATGGACTTTCTGATAGTTTTGCATGCCCTCTCCTTTCAATTTAAAATCTATTTTTAATTTCCAGCAGTTTGTGTGGTGTGTTTATTGTTACTGATCTTGAATTGATAGATCGTAAAACGTTCAAATATATTAACATACAAGCACATACAAACAAACCTATTATTCGCATATTATAGTTTACAGGTATACTTTCTGATTAATTGTGTGTACTTTAATTTCGTTGATATATGTATGAACATCTACTCGAACTCACTGTAGGCCTAAATGCAGACTATCCAATGCTTTCAAATATGTTGACGACTCGACAAGAACAACCAAGTCTTCTTCGTCCAAGCACTTTATTCCGGACAGACAAAGCCGCTGCAGGTCCTTGGTTTGTTCTCTGAGCAGAAGACCCAATCCTTTGATCGTCTCTCTCGATACACTCTTCTTCTCTGATGGGAGCCATGGCGGTGCTGTAAGGTCGATGCTTGTGAGCTGCTGTCCTCCGGTCCGACGAAGACAAGCCGTGATACGAGGTATGTCTCTCTCTGCATCATCGATAGTGATGTTGATATCTCTCAAGCAAGGAAGCGATGAGATCAGATCTTCATAGCTTTGTGACGTCACTATCTTGGCTGATAGCTTTGTGACGGATGGAAGCTCAGGAGGAGATAGAAGGAAACTGAGTGAGGAGTCTGAGATGGTGAGATGGTTCATTGAGGGGAAGGATCTGAGACAAGACCACATTCTGGCAGTCATTTCAGTAGATAGCCGACATTTCGTTACCTGAAGGACAGATAACGAAATACAGAGAGACTAGATTGTTAATTCCATATTAATGCTGTTGTGCGAAACCGGGTACATAATGAGACCCCCCACCCCCCCCCCCCCTTGGATTAAAGCTTAACATTGGACATTAAATGAATAGTGATAATCACTGTATACTGGTAGGGCGCGCAGTACTAGGCCTATTGTGTAAATGATAACGAGGGAAAATATAATTCCTTTGCCATAACAAATGTTTTATTCATTTAATCCAGTTAGTAATTATGTTATATGATACTAGCAGGACCCGCGGAAATCCGCGGGATTCTAGAGGGGGAGGGGGGGGGGGGGGGTGTAAATAGATAAGAGACTGTCTAAATTAAAACCACCAAGAACTTTATTTGCCATTCAGGCCATTAAAAAAATAAACATGTTTAGCGTCCCCGCCCGCTTCCTTTTTGGGGGCCGCCTCCTATTTTTTTTTTTTTTTTTTTTTTTAAAGGAAAAAAACAGCGTTCACGCCTGCTTCCTTTTTTGGGGCCGCCTCCTATTTTTTTTTTTTTTTTTTTTTGTTAAAGAAAAAAATACATGAAAAGCACTGCTAAAATGTATTTCTGATTTAAAAAAAAAAAAAAAAAAAATTGTCGGCCGCCATCTTGAAAAACAGCCCGAATGTCAGGGAAAATGTACGGAGCGGCCATTTTGAAAGAAAAAAAAAACCCCAAAAAGGGCCTCCTCCTTCCCATTTTTCGAAAAAACAGGACGCTAAACATGTTTTTTTTTAAATTTGGCCTTATATAAAAAATAAAAAAACGATCCAACTGTACCGGTAGTTATTCTTTAAGCCACTGGAACTGCGTAAAGTTCCGTAGTGTGGCGTACCGACTACGCAGAAATTAGGCTGCGTATTAATGGGGGAATAGTCCCTGCGTATAGGTTATGCGTAGGCTGGCGTACAGGTTTGCTTATGGTTGCTTACTGTGTGGAAAGCTTTTACTGCTTTGTCGATCTGGCGTAGGGTAGCGTACTGTTGCGTAGTCATGTAGCGTAGTGTTGCGTAAAAAGGCGTACTTTCTGCGTCAAGTTTAAAAAAAAAATTAAACATGTTGAATTGTTTTCGTTCATCTTGCGTACCCCTTTCCGACCCTCAGCATATAGTAACGTAGGCCAGCGTAGTTGGTACGCAACACTACGCTATTGACCCCACGCCAATTAGTGACCCCCAAGTGTCACAAATAAAGTATTAAAAATATGCTCATCTGACCCTAATTAAACACCTAAACCCTCCGAGCTTTCGGGGGTTTATGGCCCCTTGAAACCCGGGGACCCCACGCCTATATTATATATACACTCAACTCGCTGCGATCTGATCTCTCTCCCCCCCCCCCCCAACTTTGAAGAACGTAACCCCCGAGCTTTGGGGGGTTTATGGCCCCTTGAAACCCGTGGACCCCACGCCTATATACACTCAACTCAGGACCCGCGGAAATCCGCGGGATTCTAGGGGGGGGGGGGGCGGGGGGCGCAGGCAAAAAAATAAGTTTTTCATTTCGGGGGCTCCATTTCAAATTTTTGGGAAATTTTCGGGGGCTACTTTTTCAACTTTCGGGGGCTCTTTTTTCTGGGGCTACTTTTTCATTAATTCATAAAAGGATAGGCCTACACTTTGTTGAGATTTGTTTAGTAGGCTAACGTTTCAGGCTTCGTACTTCATAATTGCCTATTAAAAAACAAAAAATCATTTCTCTAGTTCAATAAATAAGTTTTCACGCATTGATTTGATGCAAGAACTGTAACATAATAGACCCTAGATTGTGATTTTTTCTGACCATGAATTCTGATAATCATTTTTCAAAGTAAAATTTTCACAAGAAAATCAGACAGTCGTTTTTTTTTTCTGGGGCTACTTTTTCATTAATTCATAAAAGGATAGGCCTACACTTTGTTGAGATTTTTTTAGTAGGCTAAGGTTTCAGGCTTCCTATTTCATAATTACCTATTTAAAAAAAAACAACATTTTTCTAGTTCAATAAAGTTTTCATGCATTGATTTGATGCAAGAACTGTAACATAATAGACCCTAGATTGTGACTATTTCTGACCATGAATTTCGATAATCATTTTTCAAAGTAAAATTTTCACAAGAAAATCAGACAGTCGTTTAAAAACGTAGACATTAGTTATACTTTTACTAATTCTAAGCTCAGGTTTCGTAAATCTATTCACGAAACTATATTGAAATCGCGGCAATAGGCCTAATGATGCAAACCAACAGATAACAATTTCAAAGTGTCAAATCTCTTCGACTCGAGCTCAGCTCAGCTGAACTCACACACACTGCAGCGTAACTCCAGGAAGCTCGAACACCGGCGCCGCAGGCGTCGGACGCCTGCGGTGCGAGGTGCCGGTGTTGGAGCTTCCCGAGCAGCGCAGCTGCACTGTGTGTACTGTATGTGTGTTGACTGAAGGCAGCTTGCGACTGAACTATCAGTCCAATGATTTTCTTGTGAAAACTTTCCTTTAGAAAATGATAATCAAAATTCAGTAAGCATGGCCGTAATAATCCAAAAAAATAAGCTTTGATTTCATACCTCCATTCACAAAAACTATATCAAAATCGCGGCAATCATGATGGAAATAGGTCTCTAAGTTTGGACGTCGACGGGAAGCCCCGTGCTTGTGCAGCTACTACAAAGCACATCCTAGCTACTACAAAGCACATCCTATAGCAAGACGCTTTACTCTGGGTAATCCCGACCCTGTGCATCGTGCATTTAATACGCAACTTAATGTGAGTGGATGGTCATCGGTCGTGTGTCTACGGATGTAATGTTGAATATCCATGAGGTATCTCTGTCGTCACGCATATCCTGCATTATGCATATCGCGTCTGTTTTCGCCCTGGACGTCGACACGGAGGAGGACCTCGGGCGGAGTATAGCCAATTCTACAGAGTAGACTCTCCCGCGGACCATGGCACCGGGCACGGGTACCCCAAAGGGAGGGTTCAGGAGGAGATAGCTGCACCAACTTAGGTCGGCGATCTCATTAAAAAACAATAGAATACAAAGCCTCGCGGAGACGTCGCGCCCCCCGCGGAGCCTTAGCGTATTACTTATATAGATAGATAGATAGCCTTGGTTGCGCTTCATCAACATAAATTAATGGTAACTGTGATCTCATGCCTTGTGTTTTTTTCTCGAGCCGTCCGGTCTTCGAATTAAATTAATGCGCTGCTAAAGCTATGGTCACAAATCAGAGCAGCGACCGACCGATTAGTAGCCTGCTCGGTCGTCGCTGGAATTTAGGCATCGCCCAACGATCTTTTATGGAAGTCGAGCAGGTTGTAGAGCCCCAGCGATGCCTGGGCGGTGCCCTGTCGATTTCCCGTCGGTCGCCGGTCGATTTTAGGTCAAAACTCTGCGAAATCGGAGAGCTTTTCCGGGCGGCGTCCCGACAGTGACCGACCGATGACCCACCGATACCCAAGCGGTCTCCCACCGGCCACCGGCTAATTTTAAGGAAATCGCCCGGCAGCCGGCCGGTGATTGGCGGGGCGCCAAAATACGCTCGGTGCCAGGGCGTTCGCCGCCCGGACACCGACCTAATCGAGCGTTCGCGTCGAACGATTTAGGTCAAAAATCAAAGCCGCTAGGTCAAAGGATGGTGACCGATTTTGAAGTCGCCGCCCAGTGACCGACTGATCTCCCAGCTGCGGCGACCGGGCGGCGAACGCTCAGCAGCCTCTGACCTAGCGGCTTCGATTTTTGACCTACATCGCTCGACGGCGAACGCTCGATTAGGTCGGTGCCCGGACGGCGACCGCCCTGCACCGAGCGTGCTTTTGGCGGCGAGTGAAAGTGAGCAGGCGCCGCCCAAATTTTAAATCCGCGCTAAAACTTCAGCAGCGACCGAGCGATGCCCTAAAAACGAGCGGTGCCCGGGCGGCCGCTGCTCGGTGCCTCGGCGATATTGGCTCAAAAATCGCCGCCCGGCCGCCGAGCAGGCTACTTTTAGGTGATGTGACCATAGCTTAAGACATGTGCAAACAATGAGAACGCGTAGGGCTATTTAGATAGGGTATGACACAAACGTACTATATTTTGACATTTTGTTAAATATTAAACCTTCGCCGGAAGAAATATATACTAATTACAATACCATCGATGTCACGTGAGCAGTGACCCAATAACACGTTTGTTTCTGTAAGAGCTATCTTTGAGTGTGTTACTTAAAATAGAAGTTTTATTTGCATTTTCCAGTCAGGCGCCAATAGTAAATTGCTCTCCAGCTAAATGTTAGTAACCGTATAGTATTAGTTTAAAGGAACTGTAGCATTACGAGACTACGTGTCTTTCCCGTGGCCTGACCCGGGCCAATCGGGTATAATACGAGTACGGATAACGCGACCGCAGTAATGACGTGCGTGCAACATATGCGAAACCGATGCGTGAGGAGAACTTTGGTCTGTTTCGCGAACGCTAGCGCGCGCTGACCATATGGAGAGATTGGGGAGTTTTTTGCACGGCCACGCAAGTGCTGATTACGGGGTATGTATGAGCTGTGACCGTCTCCGTAATGGCTACTGTCGCGATCTAATTTGCATTACAACGCTAATCTTATCAGGGGGTCGCACTCAGCGAAAATTTCCGCTTAGCGTCCAAACCTACGACGGTATTCAGACGAATCAGCGTCGGGAGTAGTAGTACGGGATGGCGTGACAGGCCAAGCAGAGCGCTTGTGAACTGTGACCGCGAGGCTCGCATGCAAATGGAATGACGTCTCGCAAGCGTGGAAACTCTCGCGTATTCAGAGTTGAAAAAACAGCTCATTTAAATACCCCGTAGTCAGCACTTGCACCACCGTGCGAAATCTCCCTACTAAGTCGCTAACTACTGTTAATCAAGTCCATTCGTTTACATGCAGTTGTCCACAAGAAGACATAGATGGCGTTAACCAGTATTTGCCATGCTACACTCTCTTTAAGATATCTGCTTACCTGGAAACCCGATGGTCTATCGTATTTGAAACATCCACCATCAAGAGACCTAAAGTATTTTTTTTTAAAGAGTTGAAAGCGAAAAAACAAACATAATTAACACAAAAATAATGGATATCGTTTTGGGGGATTCATGACATATTGATATCGGACATAGCCTGTGAGTACCGTATGGTACTTAAATTCAGAAAATCCCAGTGAGAAGAATATATATATATATGTATATATATAAATATGTATATATTATTAAGAGATCATTGAGACTTTAAACGAATACAGCATGAACAAAAATGACAGACGTTGGGAGTAGAACGAGTTCAAAGAAAATAACTGCCTAAAAACGTGTAAATGTTTACATTGTCAGTATGGGATGCAAATAAGTAAAGATATAAGAAAAATATGATAGTAATAGCCCTAAACCCCCACAACACCCCACTCTTACGAGAAGCCCTTGGGTTTGTGTATTGTGTATAAATAATGTTTACTGATCTTGAATTTATAGTTTGTAATAGGTTCAAAGACATTAACATATTTACTCAAGGAAATTTGATGGAACAAAAGTAAATAACAGACAAACATATTATTCGCCTTTTATAGTTAACAGTTTTGACTTTCTGTTTAATTTTGTCTACTTTAATTTCATTCATATATGTATGAACCTCTACCCAAACTCACTGTAAATGCAAACTATCCAATGCTTGCCAACATGTTGACGACTCGACAAGTTCAACCAAGTCTTCTTCGTCCAAGCACTTTATCCCGGACAGACAAAGCCGCTGCAGATCCTTGGTTTGTTCTCTGATCAGAAGACCCAGTTCTCTCATCGTCTCTCTCGATACACTCTTCTTCTCTGATGGGAGTGATGACGGTGCTGTAAGGTTGATATGTGTGAGCTGCTGTCCTCCGGTCCGACGAAGACCAGCCGTGATCTGAGGTATGTCTCTCTCTGCATCATCGATAGCGATATTGATCACTTCCACGCCAGGTAGCCATGAGAGCAGACCTTCATAGCTTGGTAACTTCACACTCTTTGCTGATATATGTGTGACGGATGGAAGCTCAGGAAGAGATAGAAGGAAACTGAGAGAGGAGTCTGAGATGCTGAGATGGTTGAGTGAGGTGAAGGATCTGAGACAGGACCACATCCTGGCAGTCATTTCAGTAGATAGCCGACATTTCGTTACCTGAAGGACAGATAACGAAATATAGAGAGGCTAGATTGTTATGTTACGCTAATGATGTTATGTGAAACCGGATACATAATGAGCCCCCCACCCCCCCCCCCCCTTCCTTGGATTTAAGCTTAAAGGTGGACATCAAATTAATAGTGATAATCACAGTCTACATAATTGACCGGTAGGGCGCGCAGCGCTATCGGGAAAATGATAACGAAGGGGAATCACAACCCCGTTGCGATAACAAAAAATGTATTCATTTAATCCAGTGAGTATACTTTATGTTAAATGATATAGCCTTGGTTGCACTTCGTTAAAATAAAATAATGGTAACTTTGATCTCTTGCCTTTTTTTTCTTTCGAGCAGTCCGATCTTCGTGTCAAATGAGTGTGCGCTGCAATGACATTGCAAACAATGGGTACGCGTATAATATATAGTTTGGAAAGGGTATGACGCAGAAATACGCTAATTTGACCATTATGTTCAATATAACCATCGACAACTGACCGGAAGGGAAATATGCTAATTACAATATCCCGTGAAAAGATGTGACTCGATCACACCTTTGTTTCTGGAAGAG
Source organism: Strongylocentrotus droebachiensis (assembly GCA_035222895.1). Classification (NCBI taxonomy): domain Eukaryota; kingdom Metazoa; phylum Echinodermata; class Echinoidea; order Camarodonta; family Strongylocentrotidae; genus Strongylocentrotus; species Strongylocentrotus droebachiensis. The sequence continues at coordinate 17,819 of JAVYIG010012403.1, read as the reverse complement.
CTATCTTTGTTTATTACTTGAAAAGAAATTTTATATGCGTTTTCCCGTCAGTCGCAAATATTAAAATACTTTCTTAAATGTTAGTAGTCGTTTGGTATTAGTTTAAGATATCTGCTTACCTGGACACCCGATTGTCGATCGTATTCGAAACATCCACCATCAAAAGACCTAGAGTGTTTTAAAAAGAGAGTTGAAAGCGAAGAAAACACAAAATACCCCCCCCCCCACAACAAAAAAGGGAATTGTTTTGGGGGATTCATGACATAATATTGATATTGGACACGGCCTGTGAGTACCGCATGATACTAAAATGCAGAATGTCCTGGTGAGTTGAATATATAAACAGTGTATATAAATATATACATTATCAAGGTATCATTGAGACTTTACACGAATACAGCATGACAAACAATGGCAGACGTTGTGAGTATACCGTGGGAAATGCGAGTTAAAAGAAAATAACTGCCTAAAAATGTGTAAATGTTTACATTGTCAGTAGGGGAAGCAAATAAGTAAAGATATAAGTAGAAGATGATATTGTTACCCCAGGACCCCCACAACACCCCACCCCCGTCAGAAGCCCTTGAGTTTGCGTATTGTGTATAATGATGTTTACTGATCTTGAATTGTTAGTTCATAATACATTCAAAAACATTAACAAATTTACTCAATAAAATTTGATGAGACAAAAGCTCATAACAAACAAATCTATTATTCGCCTTTTACAGTTAAAGGCCCGGTTACACGGAGGGGACGCATGGGGGCGCACGGCCGGCGCATTGAAAATCGTGATTCCGACTTTTGTCAGGATTTGGGAGAAGCTAGCGAGCTGACACCGAATGCATAGCGTGTTGCTAGCGCGCTGCGCATATACAGGGCGTGTGCTCCACGTATGTCTGGCGTTGGTCTAGCGCGCTCCGCGCATGTTTGGCGTCCCTTTGGCGTGTATATTCATGCGTCGAGCTCAACGCACACTTTTGAGCATGCTAAACAAATCCCGACGCACACAGCGAATGACAACGAATGCATAGCATTGGTCCAGCGTTGGTCCAGCGTTGATCCAGCGGGCTCGACGAACGAGTAACGAATGATGACGCACACCTAGCAAACGACAACGCACTGGCCAAAATTGCCAATTTCCAATGCGCTGGCCGTGCGTCTCCCATGCGTCCCCTCTGTGTGACCGGGCCTTTACAGCTTGACTTTCTGTTTATGAACATCTACCCGAACTCACTGTAAATGCAAACTATCCAATGGTTTCATACATGTTGACGACTCCACAAGTTCAACCAAGTCTTCTTCGTCCAAGCACTTCATCCCGGACAGATTTAGCCGCTGTAGGTTCTTGGTTTGTTCTCTGATCAGAAGACATAATTCTCTGATCGTCTGTCTCGATACACTCTTCTCCTCTGATGGGAGTGATGACGGTGCTGTAAGGTTGATGTGTGTGAGCTGATGTCCTCCGGTCCGACGAAGACCAGCCGTGATCTGAGGTATGTCTCTCTCTGCATCATCGATAGCGATATTGATCACTTCCACGCCAGGTAGCGACGAGAGCAGACCTCCATAGCTTTGTGACGTCACTCTCTTGGCTGACAGCTTTGTGACAGATGGAAGCTCCGGAGAAGATGGGGGGAAACTGACAGAGGAGTCCGAGATGGTGAGAGCATGTAGCATTGAAAATGATCCGAGGCATGACCATAGTCTACTCGTCACGTCGGTAGTTAGAGTAGATCCCTCGAACTGTACAGTCCTCACCTGGTGTTAAGATAGATAGAGAGAGAGAGAGTAAGGGACAGACCGAGATAAAGGGAGAGAGATGGGTGAGAGCGAGGGAAAGAGAACAGGGAAGAGAGAGAGAGAGAGAGGGTTAGATATAGAGAGATATCGAGGATGAGTGAGAGAGAGATAAAAGTAGAGAGAGAATTAAAGAAAGATTGTACGAATTGATTAACATCAATTAGTTGATATAGATATCTATTGGATATACTGTTGTTGTCATGATTGTGTGATGAATTTTAATGCAATGAAGACCAGGGACGGCGATCCCGGGGGACGGGGGGGGGGGGGGGGACACGTCTCCCCCTTCAATTTCTTTTGAGGGGGATCGTCTCCCCCGGAAAATTTGAAAAAGTGCAAACAAAGAAATGTATAGCAAACACTGACTAAAGACTGCTACACAACTTTAAGCTCTGGAGGGCCCACGAGTGCAGCTGCGTTTCTACTAAAAATATAAGAAAAATATTCTCGCTCGGTCGCTAGGCTCTCTCGTATAATAGCGATATCAATATACGTGTACATGACAGAGGCCTAGAGTGGGAAATAGATCTCCCATCCATGCCAAAGCTTCCTACGGCAAAGTAAAAGAGAAGTGTCAAAACATTTATAAGGAACTCCACCCCCCCCCCCAAAAAAAAAAAAAAAAATATATATAATAATATTAAATACAAAATCTTCCACAAAATATGATATATAGATTCGTCGTTTTACATAATTTTATTGATGCGTCTCGTCATTTCTCTTATATGAGTAGGCCCTACGATTTATTTTATTATTTTCGTATTACTATATTTGATTCTGGAATGCATTAGCTTTATTTAGCCCGCAGTCGGACAATATCGTAATATTTTTTGTTGTTGTAATATTGCGTATGAACGATACATTTTGATAATAAGGCTTATAATAACGCAATATGATTATTAAAAGCTTTAACAATACGGTAGGGAAAATGGATATAGCCTCTTAATGGTGCATGCAGTGTGTGCTTCAATTAATTCGTAAGGCTTAAAGGTACTATGTCCCATTTGCAGGCCAAACAAATGAAAAAGTTAAATTCCAACTGCATTTGAAAGATAATACTAATTTAGAACTACCCTAAAAAAGGTGGGGCTTGAAAATGTCTTCAAGTGGGATTTTCAGACAATTGTACCGAATGGTCATACATTTTATGCTGCGCAAAGATTCAATCAGTTTAATCTTTGCCATCACAAGAAGTGGGTTATTGATGTAGACAAATGCTCACGAAACCTTTACAACTCTTTTTTATGTATGTTATTACCAAAGAAGAAAAAAAGCCAGTCAGTCACTCAATAGTGTCAGTAAAGTCTAGCAAGTAAACGGGTTTCCTTGCATAATTTGAATATGAGGACACTGCTAACGTTTAAATTTCACAGATAGGACATACATGACATATTCATAATTCCTGCAAAGTTTTACAGAATTTGAGGTTGGCTGCAAAAGGGACATAGTACCTTTAATAACACGCGGTTATAATTATCAATCAATAATACAAGGGAAAATACTAAGCTCCTTTGATATACAGTTATGGCAGAAGAACGACATATTTTTAGTACTATGTTGTTCACATATACAATTTGTTTTCAAATAGCCGGTTATTTGAAAATGACCTTACCTCAAGTTTCATTTGCTCTGGAAGATTTTGCATCCCAACGACGGTGTAGACAGTCGGTGACTTTAGAACAATACTCTGTGCAGTTACGCATCTTTGAACAAACGAAGACACATTTCCTTCAGTACCCTTGGTCTCTGATGAGCAGTCAAGGAGAATGCGATACCGCTCGCTCTCATCCAAATAACTGTTTGAAAGGAGAGCCTCCATTATTCGTATACAGAGGCTGTTATCCGTGCCAGCCGCGAATCGGATGAGATTTTCATAGTCACCGATGTTTGCGTTGATCTTGAGCAACACTTTGTCTAAATTGGAAGTCTGCCAGGGCCATTGACGATTTCTCAATTTAGCAGCGAGGTATTTCCCAGCCGAGTGTTCTTGAGCGAGTTTGTGATAAAACTCAATGGTATCGGAAGTGGTCTTGTGAGATCGTTGGAGCCTTGTGGTTATAACAATTATCTTGGATAATATCCCAAGCTCACATGCCCTATCAAGGATAGAAGGAACTCTTCGGAAATCATGGGGCGTGAAGACTAGCTTTTTAGAATCGTCGAGTAGACCAGCTAAAGCAACCTTACCCAGTTTACGGATGATTTCGCCTAGATTTTCGTCCGTTATTTGTTTGCCTATTGATTTTGGTCGGGCATTGGCATGGTGCATCAAAAATACATTTACGCTGTCTAATAATTCTGTTTGAGTTGCAGTTTCAGTGTTCAAACTCCCATCGCTCCATAAATGACAGACCATGAGACAAAATAGAGGTGTTTTAGCAAGTTCATTAATGAGTGGTCGGTCATCAAGGAAAGCCTTCAGATCATGTCCATGTCCACGACAAGAATTCGAAGTCGAAGCAAAGAACTTGTCGATGTAATCACGTGAGCTGTCTTGCGAGAATCCTTCGATCCACATCTTTGTGTATACCGTTGGAAGATCATCTTGATTGAAGAAGTTCTCTAGGTGAGGGCGTGTTGTTACAAGGACCCGACACTCTGGAAATTTCTCCCAGCGGATGACACTGACCATATTACTCTCTGAACTTCGGTTTGAAGAAGAAATACCGGCATACTCATCTAGTCCGTCTAGTATGATATGACAGTTCCCCTGATTATCTCTTATGAAACTCTCCAGACCCTCTGGTGTGAGATCATCAACATCACTCAAAAGCTGGGATTTAATTGCTTCTCCGATCGATGTACGGTGACTTGTGTTCCGGAATTTCACAACAAACAGAAGTGGCAGGTGTTCTAATGCTGAGCCCTTTTCTCTGTGAACCCAGTCGTAAGCCTTTTTAGCAACAGCCGTGGTCTTCCCTCGTCCAGCTGGGGCCGAAATGAGGATTCGAGCTGGCAGTCTGCCGTTTACTTTCGTCGAAAATATTTCAGCTACAGAACCCTGGAGTATTTCCTTCTTGTTCGTGTTTTGTCCACGAGCGTCCTTCTTCACCATTGTGACAACCGTGTGCATATCTTCGAACTCAGCATAATCATTTTTATCCCACGGTGTCATCTGAATTTTGCACAATTGATTAAGGTACTTGTTCTCCAGCTTTTCGCGACATTGCTGAACAGTCAACGATGGCGAGATCTTCTTACTGGAGATATCTGGAATGATGCAAACATAAGTCAAAGTGAAGTATTGCACTCCCATGATCTCAGCCTTTTCGTCTTCGACCCAATTGGGTTAGTTAATTGTTTTTATTTTTTTAAACTACATCAGATTTCATTGTTCTGACATGTTCCCTGTTCCCCATTAAGTAAAGGCCGGGAAACACACGGAAAGGAAAATCTAAATTTAATAGCAAACTGCTCAGACATGCAAGACGCAGACAAAAGTAGAGAACCAGTCTGGCGAAAATTAAAACGGAATCAGACAAACAATAATAGCGTTTGGAGTTTTTTAAAGTTGCAATCGCTATACGTAAGTGACGCAAGGAATTTTCAAATTGGCCGAATCGGTAATGTTACTGTAAATGTATAGTGACGGACATCTTTACCATTTGTTCCAATACATGGGAAGACTAAAATGTTAATTTGTCGAAATGTGTTACTCAGAAGGATCTTCCATTTTAAAAGGACATATAATATATATATGCTATCCATAATATTTGTTTAATTAGTGCCCCGAGGGAGAAGGTGCTTTTGAGAAAACCATAAATTAATGCTATTTTTTTTACACAGCAAACGGGAGAGTTGTCCTTAACTACGTCACAATCCACTGACCAAATTGCCAATATGAGCTTTACAAATATATATGTATATAGTGATGACATGATTAAAATATTTGCAATGTTCTCGTTATTGGTTCGATTTGCAACTTTCGCTATTTAGTTTCTCTTATTTTATTCCGCTTTCACACACATTAACTCATTGCAAAGGGTTAATCGCCCTTAGTCGGGAAAGTTTTCTTCAAATCGATTTGGAAATTTAAGAGCGTTGAAGATCCTTAAACTCGATTTTTCTAATGATATTCAAATATTGTTGCTTTAAAAAAAAAATCAATTTAAAAGTATTAATTGTTATTGAAGTCGGGTGCCTTTCTCCCCAGTTGTTTACATGTTGGGATTCAGACTATTTATTAGTTATACGTGTTATTGATAGAAAGATAAACCGATGAGCAAAAATGTAAACGGAAGGCAGACACGGCTTTTCACGGAGTCAAATTATGATCAGATGAACATAGTAAATAGCATCATTATTTCATGTATTCGCCCCAACGATAAATGAAGACGACAGAGAGACAGAGGATGAAGGAACGTGAAATGAGACCACCCTGTCCTTTACCAACCTCATATATTGCGTATCAAAAAATAGTGCGCAACTTTGGTAACTTCTAACAAAACAAAATCATAACTTATTTGACCTTGAGTCATATTACACGGTAAATGGTAACTAATACCCTGTCTAATAATACCAGATTCATAATTGTGCTGCCACGGATGACTGAGCAGCAGGCTTTTCAAGAAAGTATTGTCATAATCCTCATGTACCAAGTTTGGGCTGAGGCAATGAATGTTGGTCAAATGACATTATGTGTGTGTTACCCCAGTTTAAAGAAAACAGTTGCTCACTCATTTACATTGAATAATAGGCAGTGGAAGTTAAACAATAGTAATATCTAATCAAACCCAAGAAACTACGGATTATAAGCTTAATTTATGGTACTATCTTCGCAGGGCTCTCTTAACTTTTTTCTTGGTTGCCAGCCGGGCATCCTATACAGTTGTTTAGGTTGCCAACTGGCAGTTAGGTGGTCACAGTGAATAGGTTTTATAAAGAGGTTTGTGTAATGCGTAAATCTGCCACGTCGTCTGTCGCTTCTTAAATTAATATAAACTATAACAAAAATCATAAGTGACCTTTCATTTGCTGTTCAAGATAAACACCTGGCTTCTGCCCTTTACGTGTGTGAAATGGCGTAGCGGAGAAGTAGGCAGAAATAATTTATGCCTGGATTACATTTGCCCCGGGCGCCGTACGATAAATTGGTCTACGATTATTCGAGCGATTTTTGGGGCAACGTAGGAGGCTACGGGCTACGATGTTTGTGTTTACATTATCTACGAGCATCGTGCCATTTCTTGTATTTGGCCGTCCGGGGCAAGCCGGGGAAATTCCGTACAGAGGCTGCTCGGAGATTGTACGGAAATCGTGCAATTTCAGTGCAGTAGTCGTGCAGTCTCTGCAGCCTTCGCACATAAATCGTGCAGCTTCCGTGCAGAGAATGCACGGAGAAGGCGCGGTGACCGAGCAGCCGCCGTGCTATTTTTGAGCGTTTTTTTGCCTCCATGCTCAACGAAAAATCGCGCGTTTGCTGCAAGATCAGCGCGAGGATTGTGCAGTGCCACCTACAACATGTCTACGGGCTAACGATTTTTCAAATTTGTATAACTTCTCGCGAAACAAAATCGTAAAGGCTGCGGAGCCCGTGAATCCGTACGAAAATCTCACGGCCGCCTCTTGGCTCCGCACGGAGGCCGCACGAAAAAGGGGATACGGGCAGGATACGGGCTCCGTAGAATAATGTAAAGGTTAAGGTTGTAAGGTTAAATGTAATCCAGGCTTAAGATATCATGATACATGAAGATAGTAGACCGAAGAAGCGCAGGCAATATAATCTGACCTAGCTACATTCGATCTATCAGCCCAAACTTGTACAAGGTGATTTTGACAACAATTTTAAAGGGTATAATTGGACACAAAACAGTTACCCTTTCTTATGAATTAGATTTCATGTTCTCAAAACAATTTACAGGTTTAAGATTTACAGGTGAATTTAAGCACTCTAGCACTGATAGACCTACCTGGAATAATTGGTGTCCCCTTGAGATGTGTATCAGCAAGCATGACCAGCTTAGCGTCAATGAGAGCTTGTTTCATTCTGACATGCTGGTCGCAAGGCACCACGGTCTGTCTCCAGTCAAACAGCATGTCACGGGTTCCCTTACAAGTCACCCGTCCTTCTATCGTATTGGTCTCTGTATATCTATTGATTTCGGCAATACCTCCATGTGCCGCCATACCTAAATAAAAAAAAGTAGAATAAGATTTAAAAACTTATTATGAACGTACCCTCTTTAATATTAGTGGGAAAGTAAATCGATTCAGGATTTCAGCAGGTCTAAAGTTATCATTGTAATGTAACAAGTTTTTGTCCAGTGGGGTGGGGGGGGGTGTAGCCTTTAAACAAGGCCACATGTCTGCAGGGGCGTCGCTAGACCTTTTTCAGTGGGGGGGGGGGGGGTGTAGAGGCCAACGATTACCGACAAAACTAGCGACCAATTACCGACAAAATTACATGTCCAATATCTACAAATTTAAATCTATAAACCCGGGGCCAAAGGCTAAATTGTTTTTCCTATGGACTATCTATAATACTTGCATATGCGCAAATTGTCATTTTCCTCGACGACATAAATATACGAATTATTTCGTCAACTTAGTCAGCATCAGAGCTTATATATTTTAATGCAGGCGCGGAGCTAGGATCTTATTTTAGGGAGGGCGGTAGTGAGCAAGTGAAGCACTTAAAGAGCGCTCATTAGGGGGTGTGGGTGATAGGCCTCTAAATTATTAGGAAAAGAAGACGATTTATTGTACCTTTCTCGACTGTTAATCCTTGTATAAATGAAGTCCCCCCCCCCCCCGGGGTAAGCGCGAAAGCTTTGACGTTTCATTAAATTATTATGAAAAGAAGACGATTTGCTGAACCGTTCTCTACTGTTAATCTTTGTCTGAATTCAGTTTCTCCCTCTCCCGCGGAAGTTTTGGCGTTTCATTAAATTATTAGAGAAAGTCGACGATTCGTTGAACCTTTCTCGACTCTTAATCCTTGTCTGAATGAACTTTCCCCTGTAAATGAAGTTTTCTCCCTTCGTGCGAAGCGCGGAATTTTTGGCGTTTCATCACAATATAGAGAAAGGAAGACGATTCGTCGTACTGTTTTCGACTCTTATAACTCCCTATTCATCTGAATTCAGTTTCCCCCTCTCGCGCGAAGCGCGGAAGCTTTGACGTTTCATTAAATTATTAGAGAAAGAAGACGATTCGTTTGTACCGTTTTCGACTCTTAATAAGCCCTATTTGGTGTACTGTTTTCAACTCTTAATCCTTATCTGACTTCAGTTGTCCCCCTTCCGCGCGAAGCGCGGAGGGTTTGGCGTTTCATTAAATTATTAGAGAAAGTAGACGATTCTTTGAACCGTGCTCGACTCTTAATCCTTGTCTGAATAAAGCTTCCCCCTTGCGCGCGAAGCGCGGAAATTTTGACGTTTCATTAAATTATTAGAGAAAGAAGATGATTCGTTGTACCGTTTTCGACTCTTATTAAGTCCTAATTGTCTTAATTCAGTGTCCCCTTCCGCGCGAAGCGCGGATTTCTTTTTGGCGTTTCATCACAATATAGAGAAGAAAGACGATTCGTCGTACCGTTGTCGACTCTTAAACCTTGTTTGAATTTAGTTTCCCCGAAAATTTTAAACCTCTGATTTCTTTAGCTGATATTATAGGAAAGTAAAAGTTCGAGAAAATACAAGTATTGTAGTTGCAGTCACTCTTGAAGTCGTCACAGCGGATAAAAAGTCACAGTTCGTAGCGAAAAAAACTTTTCGGCCGACCGACAATATACATCTCACCGACTTCAAACTTCTGCATTGATATAGTTCACGAGGATGGAGCAAGAATACCGACACAGCTGACCCGACATAGCAACATATTTACCCGTGCCTTTCTTGCTCCCTCGACGAGACGACTTCACCCAACAACCCCCTTTTCTCTTTTACTCCCACTCCTCTCTCAGGCTCTTACCTCTCCTCTCTCTCCTCTCTTTCACCCCCGTTTCTTTTGTTTCCCTTTTACTCTTTTTTTCTCTTTTTGTTCTCCCTTTTCTTTCATTTCCTTTCTTTCCTCTCCTCCCTCTTTTTCTTTTTTCTCTTTCTTTCTTCTATTTTCTTTCCTTTCTTTTCCTTTCTTTTCCTCTCTTTCCTTTCTTTTCCTTTCTTTCTTTTCTTTTCCTTTTCTTTTTTCTTTTCTTTCCCTTTCCCTCTCTTTTTTTCCCTCCCCCTTTTCTCTTTTTTCCCGACGGCAGCGCAATTTTACCGACAATATCCTGACAGGTGGAGGGGTGTCGCACCCCCACACCCCCCCCCCCCCCCCCCTATGGCGACGCCCCTGCATGTCTGATAGACGCCGAGTGACTAAACAGAGACTAATCGCGATAACCCGAGTAAACGACAGAGCGAGTAGCGCATTCAAGTAGCCTTTAGTAAGATTGGATTTCTTATGTTAACCTTTGTTTCCGACTGGAATTCTCTACTGAAATGGTAGCGTCCAATCACCGAACGTATCCTCGCATGACGTCAGCATATATTATCCATCACACACACACACACACACACACACACACACACACAGTAAACTCTACGTAGTACGAACATGGACCTACTATGAACTAAGAATAACGTACGGGCTATTAGACCACTCACCTCTACATGGCACGAAAACGAGTTGGACTGGTTCATTTTATATACAGGGAAAGTCCAATTATCTCACTCATGTTTGTTAGCATAAGTCATCAAATGCTTCCCATTTTATTATAATTTTGCATGTAAAATAGATTTGAATGTGATATTTTGTATCTATCATTTATATGTTTATCTCATAAGCAAAACTTATTTACGTCTTTTACCGTTTCTTATATGTTTTGATAATGAACGAATCACGAACGAAGCCAACTGGGAGATGGCCGTTCTGATTGGTCAATAAATTCAAAGTAATGGATAATTGATGCGGACAGTAAAACCTAGATTGCAAAAGGCCTCATGGCTACCGCCAATCGATCGCGCGTTCACCACGGGTCTCTAGATTCATCTCAGCCGCTGATTTGGGTGGAAAATAGCCAGAGTCACGAGGCCTTGTCAAAGGGCTAGGGGGGGGGGGGGTGGAGCTTCAAAATGTTAGAGTATCTTTAATTGCTGTGTTTAAGCAGAGAAGTAGGATCTTGACGATAGAAACATAGGTAATTCAAAACATTATGAATACATACATATATATATATTTTGTTAAATAGAAGAAAACCAGAGAAAACGAGACATTTAAAGAATTCGAAAACGGTCCTCGGGCGTGTTAGACTGTTCCAAAGGTACCTCGTGTTGGTAATTCTTACTAATGCCCTCACTGATGTGTATTATTTGTATATTATATTCTGTTTACGCTTAAACGTTAGCCGATTTAAAATAGAATTTTACATTTGTTACATTATGATAAAAGAGGCATCTTGTAACCTCTCAATTATCATCCTTGAATTCTCTATGCCTTTTTGGAACTTCAAAAAATGTCAAGGTAATCGTTTGCCCTGTTTTTCAAGATTGTAAAGGTGTACGCAATAAGGGAGTTTTAAAAATCAAGGCAACTACGCGGGACATGTCAATTGCATAAAAAAGAGACAAATTTATAATAAGCTAATAGTCATTCTTTCATGAGATTATGTTCAAACCACATTAACATTATCTAATAAGATTCAAATGCAAATTAATATTTAAAACATAATACACATAATTATGCAAAGCGTTAAGCTGAAACACTAATCTTGGATTGCGTAAAAGGACAATCTTGAAGATGATACTTTTTACAATGTTTTGCAATGTATTGCTTAGATTCATATTAATATGAATCATATTTTCCACTTTGATATTTCCCCCAAGGTGCCCTCTTTTGTTGATGCCCCCTCCCCAGTTTGAAAGATGTTGCGCCGCTCCTGATTTAGAGCAAGTTAATCCTTGCACAACGGAGCCCGAATTTTTTTTAAATCTTAAACCCAGTGTATTTTTATAATGAAATACAATGCTCAATATAATCAAAGTGGTTCTTCTTGCGAGCGAGCAAGTTTTAGAAACAGGTTTTTGGCGAGAGTCGTCAGCCCCATTGCAGAAATGTGCGAGTACTCTAATAATAAAAATTCTTCAAAACGTTGGTAGATTGGCTTGTTCGCTTGTTATAAGCTGTTGGCTTTCAAACTGATAATTTGACCTGCCAAGTGGGATCAGGGCGCAGAAAGTCCCGTATTTCAACTTCCGGGTCATCCTAAATACTAGAATAGTATATACGAGACCCTTGAAATTGTCTTGCTTTAGCATTAATAAGGATTTTTTTTAAAGGGGGCTCCCTATTTGCTGTCTGATTTTTATAAGGGTGCAACCATGCAGATAGGTAGATAAGACGACCACAGTGTTAATCAAGGTTCGACTTTTACTCTTTTAGCTGATCCAGAAGAAGGTAATAAGCTTCACACCAAACGCAAATAATATATGGCCTCATATCAAAATCATACCTGGGCTACTCTGCACTGGAGTCTTTTTGTGGTCGTGTGAGTCCTGCTGGTTAGGAAGATGTTTACCTGCGAGAGAATCACAATGTTTTCTTTTATTTTTTCTACCATAGTATAGGCTGGAACACTTTAGCAATAAGAACTGGTTTTCATTAGGGTCGAATAATAAAAACTAAGGAGAGAAGCAACTCAAATGATTGTTAAGGGTGATGGTAATCCCTTTAAAAGAAAAGGAAGTTTTAATTGATTTCAGTTTTTTTTCAGCCTTTTTAAGCACAGTGATAATTAAAGCATCAAAACTTATTATAGGCAATTATAGGCGAGTTTAACTGGCGTATATAACAGTGTAATCCGTACAAATAGAGGTAAATAGGTTGCAGTAGTAGTAGTATCAGCAGTAGGAGTAATTATAGGAGAATATGTAGAAGTGGGCCTAGTAGTACTAGTAATAGTAGTTGTAGTATTAGCTGTATTTGTAGTAGTACTAGTAGTAGTAGTAGTAGTAGTAGTAGTAGTAGTAGTAGCAGTAGTAAGAAGTAGTAGTAGAAGTAGTAGTAGTAATAATAGTAGTAGTAGTAGTAGTAGTAGTAGTAGTAGTAGTAGTAAAAGTAGAAGTAGTAGTAGTAGTGGTAGTAGTATAACTAGTAGTAGTAGTAGTAGTACTAGTAGTAGTAGTAGTAGAAGTAGTAGTAGTAAAAGTAGTAGTAGTACTAGTATCAAGAGGAGTTGATGTAGTAGAAATCAGGCGCGGATCCAGGGTTTCTTAGGGGAGGGGGTGCAAATTTGAAATTATGCGAGCCAAATATTGGTACGTAGTGGTGACCAGCAGTGGAGTAATAAGCAACAATGTTTTTTGTTGGGGGGGGGGGGGGGGTGGGGGTGGCAGACAAAAATATCCACATCACCGCACTCTAACATGGAGGCCCCGCTGAACGTTTTTCAAAATGGGTGGGGGAAGGCTAAAGTATTTACGATCAGGTAGAGCGTAGCGTAAAGTGGCGTTGGGTCTAGAGGAAAAGGCCCGGCGGGGGTCAATGGGCCCCGGAAGCTCAGGGGATATGGGCAGTAAATAAAGGTCAGATGAGCATAAATTCGGATACCTTATTCATGACACTCAGGGACTCGAGGCATTCTATAACGGTCAGATAGGCATTCAGGGGCCTGCCTTAGGCCCCCTAGGTGGGGTCCAGGGCGCAGAGCGACCGGAAGTTCAAGTGTTTGATGCATTTAATTATGGTCAGATGAGCATATTATGATACCTTATTTGTGACACTGGCAGATCATTTTTTGGCGTGGGGTCCAGGGGGCGGAGCCCCCATAAGTTCAGGGTTTAAGGCATTTCATTATGAGCATTTTTGTTTAAACCTCATTATTTTGTGACACTGTGACACACCGGCAGGTCACTGTTCTTTATTTCTGTCTCTCTTTCTTTCTATTTCTCTTTAAAAAACTTTTTCAAAAAAAGTAGGGGGGCTTGAGGGCCCTGAGGCCCGCCGTTCCCCGGGCCCTGACACGTAGGCCTCTAAATAAGCATATTCATTGCCCAACTGTAAATTTAGGAATTTGTCATTTTCCAAAAAAAACATATTAACAAAGTATAATTTACCAAGGAGATGAAAAATGTCGGAAAATTTTGTAATTTCAGCAACATTTGTAAATCACTGGTATCGAATTAGAAATAAACCACTTTGAATTGTATTTGGGGGCCTTTCCCCAAGCCCCCGTCCCCATCCCTCCAACCATAAGTACGCCACTCCCCCCCCCCCACCCATAACCATCAGTACGCCATTCCCCCCTCCAATCTACACCTTGTTGGCGGGACAAATCGCAACTGATCTCCCTATCTTTCTTCTGTCTCTTTCTTTCCCTTTCTCTCCTTTTTTCCATACGTTCCCTTCCTTTTCTCTCTTTTAGGTTTGCTTGGGGTAGAGGGAAGGAGGTAAGGTCATTTTTCTCCCCCCCCCCCGATCCACACGTTGTTAGCGGTTTTATTCACAACTGATCTTCACTTCTTTTCACCGTTTCTTTTTTTTCTTCCTCTTTTTACCCTTATAGCTCTCGTCTCTCCCTTTCATTTCCTTCTCTCTTTTTGAGGGTTGGGGACGGGGGGGGGGGGGGGGGGGGAGGCAAGAGCCTTTTACCCCCCTCCCCCGATCCACAACTTGTTGGAGGGACAAATTGCAACTGATATCCCCCTTCTTTTTTTTCTTCTTTGAATTGTATTTTGCGTCCGTTTATCTCCTCTTTATTTTTTTTATTTTCCTTCCTTCTCTCTTATTTTTTGAATGTTTACCTGCGAGAGATTCACAATGTGTTCTTTTATTTTTTTTATACCATAGTATAGGCTGGAACACTTTAGCAATAAGAACTGGTTTTCATTAGGATCGAATAATAAAAAAGAAGGAGAGAAGCAACTCAAATGATTGTTAAGGGTGATGATAATCGCTTTAAGAGAAAAGGTAGTTTTAATTGATTTCAGTAATCGTTTCTGAAATTTAGCCTATTTAAGCACTGTGATAATTAAAGAATCAAAAGTTATTATAGGCAAACCCATGATTTCCAAATTAAATGCTGGACGAGTTTAACTGACGTATACAGTGCGTCCCAGGAAAAACGAAACCGAGAAGTATCGATGTTCTATCATAACTTAATCACACCTATAATTAATAAATGATACATATATGGAAAGCTTAGAGTCTCCTCCTTTATGTGATGCTACTCAGATGATGCATATTTCACGCATGAGTGATTAAAAGCAATTTGAAGGAAGGAAACCAAAAAGACATTTGGCGGGCGGTATCTGAATTTCGAAGAAAAATTCACATTTCTAGAAAGTTGAGTTTCTGCCCTTTCATATGACACCTCAATCAGGAAAAAGCAGAGAGGAATGACAAAGTTCTGTTATTTAAAGTAGTGCTTGCATTTCCATAATTTTAGTAAACGAATTCGTTTTCACTGGCTGCCTGCCGTATCAATAAACGAAATTGACAAAAGACTTAACTCCGTTTCGTTGACAATCAGCTGTAGACGAGAGTCTTCCTGCATGGCTGATTGTCAACGAAACGGAGTTAAGTCTTTTGTCAAATCTGCTTTTTGCTACGGCAGGCAACCAGTGAAAACGAATTCGTTTGTTAAAATTATGAAAATGTAAGGGCTACTTTAATATTATGTTTAGTTAGGAATCGAGTAAAATTAATATTTTCAATTTATCCGATATAATCCGATATACTTCAATTCAGTTTAAATGCTTAATTGTGTTTAGTGGTTAAATAACCAAATGTACCCAAGTTTTTTAATATCATATTTCTCTTCTTTGTAAGCTCTGTCTGAGCCTTAATTTTACATGTGAGCGAAAGAAATATCAATGTTGGCCGTACATTGGACAAATAAATAAATTTAACATTTTTACTAGCGACTTTGCTGGGACTTTGCAGTCACATGCAATTGCGGTCAAAACGGGCCACACGCTATCGGACACACACTTCACTGTCAATAGGACTAAAATGAGCATGGCTCAAATTATTGTTTTGCCCACGGGGGCTCTTTTAGTACTCACGGGGGCTCTTTTTTATACAAATTTTCATTGTATTGGTACCCATGTTACTCCTCAATTATTAGCAATTTCATCATTATCATTTATTTAGGTCAGCATTTTCCCTCTTACAAATTTATAAGTTAGACCTACATTATTGACTTTCATCCCGTGATGACATTCTCTCGATTTCTTCCCGTATTGCACATTATTTCCTCTTCATTATTCGGAGCAACCTTCACATTCTTTCTTTACTTTAGGTATTTACCCAGGGGCGGATCTAGCTTTTTTGATAAGGGGGGGGGGGGGGGGGTATGACCCAATGCAGATTGGGACATAGACGAGAGGTCTTCCTGCATGGCTGATTGTCAACGAAACGGAGTTAAGTCTTTTGTCAAATCTGCTTTTTGCTACGGCAGGCAACCAGTGAAAACGAATTCGTTTGTTAAAATTATGAAAATGTAAGAGCTACTTTAAACAAACAGAACTTTGTTATTCCTCGCTCATTTTTCCTGATTGAGGTGTCATATGAAAGGGCAGAAACTCAACTTTTTGGAAATGTGAATTTTTCTTCGAAATTCAGATACCGCCCGCCAAATGTCTTTTTGGTTTTCTTCCTTCAAATTGCTTTTAATCACTTATGCGTGAAATATGCATCATCTGAGTAGCATCAACTGAAAGAGGAGACTCTAAGCTTTCCAAATATGTATCATTCATTAATTATGGTGGTGATTAAGTTATGATAAAACATCGATACTTCTCGGTTTCGTTTTTTCTGGGACGCATTGTATAACAGTTTAATCAGTAGAAATTCTCCCCTTTCCCTTTAGCCACGGAACTTAATGTTGTTATATATTTTAAAGGTGTCACCCTGGACCAATAATATATGATAAGAAAAAATCTACCAGTTTTTCCTGATTTTTACTAAATTTTTATAATTTTTTTATTTTGTCGATTTAGCTCCTTTTGGAATGAAACATGATATTGTACTGGAAAATGTCAGATTTTCTCAATAAAGTCACTGAAATTTATTCAAATTCAGTAGCAAACCTTTCCTTTTAAATAATAATAGTGAAATCACAGCTAAAAAAACTTTCTGAAAAGAAAGTAAACAACATATCACATTTCATTCCAAAAGGAGCTAAATCCGTTTCATTCCAAAAGGAGCTAAATCCATGTTTCATTCCAAAAGGAGCTAAATCCACTAAATCTTTAAAAAATAGTAAAAATCAGAAATAACTGGTAGATTTTTTTTCTTATCATATATTATCGGTCCAGAGCGACAACTTTACATATTTAACAACATGAAGGTACATGGCTAAAGGGAAAGTGTATAAATAAAAAAGGTGATTTACTCAGCATTACCCAAAGTGTATTTAGCTCCTTTTGGAATGAAACATGATATTGTACCTACATTTTGTCATACTTCCTGGTGAAATTTTCGAATGTGATATAGTGCATTTTGTCCCCATGTAGGAAATCATTATTTTAAGACAAATAACTCCATTTTGATAAAATATGGGATTTAGCTCCTTTTGGAATCAAGCTCTTCATTTGTAGTAGCAGAAGTAGTGGTAGTGGTAGTAGTAGTAGTAGTAGTAGTAGTACCCAGTGGCGGATCCAGGGGGTCCCCTGGGGGAAAAAATGTGTATTTTTACACTTTTTAACGTTGATTTTACCTTTTTTTGGAGATGCCCCCCCCCCCCCCCCCTGGCGCTCAAGGCGGGGGGGGGGGGGGGGGTGCACATTTTCAAATTTTTGGGAGCAAAAAAATAAAAATAAAAATTGGCCCCTCCCCTGAGAAATCCTGGATCCGCGCCTGGTAGTACCAGTAACAAGAGGAGTTGATGTAGTAGAAATCAGGCGCGGATCCAGGTTTGTAAGGGGGTGGGGGCCCAAATTTAAAATTATGCCAGCCAAATATTGGTACGTAGTGGTGACCAGCAGTTGAGTAATAAGCAAAACCTTTTTTTTTTTGGTGGGGGGGGGTGGGGTGGGGGGAGGGGGGAGGGGGGGGGGGAGGGGAGGAGGGGGATGGCAGACACACACAAAATCCAC
>JAVYIG010012402.1:0-53856 GCA_035222895.1 Strongylocentrotus droebachiensis | reverse complement strand
GTTAAAGTCCTTTTCCAAAGCAAGAATAACTCCTGTTGGAATTAAATACTTTTGAACACGGTATCCCCCTGTGCTTCTTGTTGTTATAACTGAGAAACTAAAGGTATAATGCGAAAGGGCAGTACGGCCCGAAATTGCCACTATTTTTATTCACTTCTCCCTCTACTCGCCCAGTTTATTTTTAGATGGTGTTACCTTCAGTGAGTTTTTAACTCTGTTTTCAACAATCTTTCAATGATCATGGCAGACTTTGAGACTTTGAAAACACGGTTTATTGTTCCTTTTTTGTGTATAGACGTCATAGTCGATGGTGCGTATCTTATTGGATCTAATGCGGGGTATGTTTTGTAAAAGGAGCAATAGAAGAGATGTTTTTCTTCAACGCCATGTATTTATTGGGAACTGATTTATCTTCGCTTGGCTGGCATAGATGCGACATGTTAATGGAGAAGGCTTGTTTTTGAGTGTTTCTTTCACAATAGCGCGGAGGTCTGTTAAAGGTTATTCGACTTTTGTGTGGGCGACACCTGCAGGGGAAGTTCATCCTGATATTTAAAGGTAATACAAAGTTTTGGGAAATTTTGAAAATTGGGTGGATAGTGATTCTTTACAATTTTGATACATTTGGATGCCCCTGTGGATGTATTATAAGCACTAGAAAATTTAGCCCCTAAAACACTTCTGCTTTCAAGAAAGATTCAATATAAAGATTTACCGGTGCTCCCGGTAAATTTCAAATAGCGCCTACGGCCATGCAATGGTAGCTGGCCATAAAAATCTCAGAATATGTAGTTGTGATATATAATTTCCAAACGGGAATAGCTAATCGGAATATTGTTTTATAGCTAAATTGATATATTGACAATGAGAGGGAGCTATACAACATAAACAGTTTATTATTTATAATTTCATCACTAATTTTTTAGACTCGATTTCAACCGCTACAACGATCACTGAATATTGTAGGATCGCATATGCTTCCAATATGTTCATTTGAACCAAAGTCATGACCCCATACCAAAACTTTGTATTACCTTTAAGTAGGTTTTAATAGAAGCATACAAAGAGGCAACCAAACACACATTGACAATTTAGTGACGTATCTTACGAGCGACCCTCCCATTTTAATCCGTACAGAATATTTCATAAACATTCATTTTCTTAAATATTGATGACACAATACATTTGTTTCATACAGGGCTCGTATAAAAACATATTGCCAAAATTATATTCATGCTGCACGTATGACTGGAAATCTTTAGGGCAATTTTATTTTATTTTTTCTTCTTTTTTTTAAATCTTATTGTTTTTAAACGTCACAGATTGGCCAATTTGTGTTCGATCGAAACTTCAAAAGTTCATAACTTTCTTATCTGTTATTGGGTTTCGTTCAAACTTTCACTGACCTGTTCCTTTCATTTTAATGCGCCTATTAAAACCCAAATTAAATCAGGGTGGATTTCGCCTTTAATGAGGAAAAGATATAATTTCAACGTTGAGGGTGTGTCATTTTATGAGCTGATTGGGTTTGCGACACGGAAACGTTACAAAGGATGGACTAGGTGAAATACCGTGGTCGGACCAGGGAATTATGGTTGATGGAATAAGCGCCATCAGCACAACTGAACACTGATGGCGCTACATCGCATCTCATTCGGACACCATTGACAATTCTTCGGAAATAGCCATGTGGGTCAGTGTACAATGATGTATTGTGAAAACACTGTCGCAAAATCTTTCTAAAATCAACCAAAAGTTATTTAAATATCTTTCCTCCATCACTTTTCAAAATGCTCGAACATTCCAATGACATATGAATCGGCTCCTTTCGATAGCTCAGTCGGTAGAGCAGTGGTCTCGTAATCTGGTGACCCGGGTTCGAAACCAAGGCGATGCGATAGTGCCCTTTGGTAAGGCATTTATCCTCATTACCAGGTTCCTCGGAGAGAACCTAAAGCAGTCGGTCCTCCGGTTGCCTACTTACAAGCATTTATGCTTTCTTAGCAGTCAGGTAAAATAACCACCACTACAACTGGATAGGACTTTAAATTGATGTCTGTGTGGGGAGGGGAGGAGAGTCTGTGTAAAGAATGTAGGGGGTTGGGTTTCAGGTAGTGTTTGTTTGTTTGTTTGATTGATTTTATTTCTGCGTTCAAAAATATACAAATTCAAAGTCAAAGTACAAAATTTCGAACAATAACAAATACAATGAATACAATGTTTACAAACGTAATTAAATGAAAAATCATGTACAATTATATCATTCGATAAACATGTACGAAGCATACAATAACATAAGAAATATGAAATATTTTCAATAAATTAGAGAGGTAATTTGGAACGCAGGAGACCACCATCGTGAGCGGTTAGGCTGGAAATGGATGGCGGCCTCGTAAAAGAATTGGCGACATAACTCTCTTCGAAAAAACTGAGTGACCAAGAGGGTGCGGTGCAAGTGCAGGTGCAGTGAGCAGTTGCATGATAAAGAATAATTAAGTCACGGTTTTGTTATACTAATTTAAAGAGAGGGGAGCATACGATTGTATTATATGTCGTTTAAGTGTAGCTTTTAAGGAGTAGATGATAAAACACCTCGGCCTCCCAGTTATATTAGGGAGGAAAGACCCGAAAGTGTATAGTGACTGAATTCGCTTCCCCTTCCAGTCACAGATAACACCCACATGCTCAATAATAAATAATGATTTCTATGCTGGGACTATAAAAGAGTATTAAAATTACCCAAAGTGGTTGGTTTCTGGAATGTCTTTGCGATTGTGTTTTAAAAGGTTATGGGAACAATGGGAAGAGGCCGAGAACCTACGTCAAAACATGGAATAAAATGGAAGTTTGGGGAAGAAAGAACCCGGACAGATTATGTACAAAGCTCTTTGAAGCTTAACCGATCAGGAACAATAGAGGGCGCGTGTCACACAGCCAAATTTGGGCACAATATGGTAAAAATTACTGAAGTTTCTGATGAGATGTGCACAAAACCTTATGACCAAGTCAAACAAAGTTGTAAATACCTCTCTGTATGGCTCTGCGCTAAGAACCGACCCCAGACCGATCAATTCTTGATCATGCACCGTATTAAATTTACGTCCGGTGTGTTGTTCAGTCGTCGCGGTCTCATCCGTGTGCAAGTGATACAAGCGATGCAAAATCAATGCTGTTTCTCGGAATAAGTGTTGACTTTCTGAATGCTTTCATTATTGCACTAGTGACTAGTCCAATTAGTTTACATAATTATTTGTCTTTCGAATGATAAAATGTGGTTCTATTATACAAACACAAACAGTAACCATTTACAAACCATGTTATTCATGTATGGAAGGGACATTGAACTTTCATTTGGCATGATTAAAAACCAAATAAAGAAACCATTACTGATGTGAAATCTTCTCTTTAGTTTAGCCTACTCAGTACCAAGGGGCATTAAGATAAGCTCACCTCCTTGTCATAAAAATGCTGACACTTTTATCAGACGTAGCTAAAAATGATTAACATAACTAACGTGGGGATCATACACATATGAAATCATAAATAGCTGTGATACACAAAAGTGATGTATTGTGCTGAATTTGATTACCGAAATGCACTGATTCGGGCCTTTTTTGTCAAAATAGTCCTGGGCCCCGTCTTATAAACAGTTATAACTATTGATATCTGTCGCAACTCTTTATAAGACTGGACCATGAAAACTATAATTCGCAATTGTTGTTTGACAAGAGTACTTGAGTCAATATTCATACCAACGTACTCCAAATAATTTGACATCCTTTAACATAACAATATATAGGCCTATGCAAACCTCGGTTTAAACAACTTTCAGCTTTTGAGTAAACAATCAAAATGTGCCATGGGGGCCAATGTATTTAATAAAGGAAATTTGAAAATTAGTTAGTGTATTGATTTCAGCTTTTCAAATTTCATAATGACAAGCACATTTGATTCAAGAGGCAGATTTTTAGTTTTTTGCACAATTGTTGACCAGTGTAATTCATGAAGGTAGTCGACCCGTTACGGTTTTGTGCACTTACCGTCATTGATGACAATGGAAGGAACCTTTTGCTTCCGTTTAAGTCTCGGTGACGGTCGGGGTGACGATCTCGGCGAAGATCTCGACGATGAGCTCGATGATGCCCTTGGGCTTATCGCTGATCCGAGGAAAGGGGACCGTGGTGACTGATTACGGGCCGCTAGTTCCTGAAAATCAGGGTTGGGACAAGATTTCCTCCGTCTCAGGAAGTCCATGTTTCTTGGGTGCTCTCAAACTGAATTGGGAATCAAAGAAATGCACCTTTGTTAGGCCTAATCAATTTATTTATTTATTTATTCATTTATTTATTTATCCCGCTTTATCATAATATAATAGTAATAATGATAATAATAATGATAATGATAAAATAATAATAATGATAATACTACTACGAATAATAATGAAGATAATGTAATACTAGTGTCTTCTTGTATAGAGCTTATGTACGTTAGGTATAATCAATTATTATATAATAGTAATAATGATGATAATAATGATGATGATAATCATAATAACAATGATAATAAAACTAATAATACTTCGAATAATAATGATGACAATATAATAATAGTGTCTTCTTGTTTAGAGCTATAATATGTCTGTCAAACGTGACACTCCTGGCGCTCCACAACCTTAGCTTTAGCATGGGTGTTATAATTGCGCTCTAGCATTTTATGGGGTAGAGCGGGGCAAATGTAGATTAATGCCTTGTCAAAGAACGTTTAATTGCTGCGACAGGGATTCGAACCTCGTACCCTGTGGTTCACAGTCCGAAGACTTATCCACTAGACCACAATACCTCTATTTGTCTTGGAGCCTAAATTTATACTGAACAAAAGTTTGTCTTTTGCAATTGCGTGTTTGTATCCATTTTGATGGACTTAAAAAAAAAAACTTTAAAAATACGGAAAATTCCAATGAATGTACTCTTACATAAGAATAACATTGACGAGTATGTAATTGACGGTAAGTTGGAGAGTAACATTGAACAAATAAACACACATTTTCTTTTAAATTTCATTGCAATTTCGATAAATTTTGTTTTAATTTTTTTCTAAAAAAGGTTATGATTTTTTCATCAGGGGTTGCGTTCCAGGGGAATCGGGGGAAATACTACCAGTGTATTTTAGAGATTTTTTTTAGTATTCTATACCAATTACACTGTATAGAGGTATGGTGCTTTTCAGTGCACGAGTTTAGTATCCCAAAATCATCTTGCTTGATCGCTTAAAAAGAGTTAGAGTCTCTACTACAATGACGATGAAATGTACATGTAGGATCGGCGCATCAATGGGCCCCTCTCCAAGCTCACTTTAAAATTGATCTCGGGACCCCCCCCCTCCCCCAGTGAAAGAAAATAGATTATAGAAAATCTTTTCCCAAATACCAAAGGGCCCGCTTGCCTATTCAAAATCCGCTGAAAAATATATTAGGAATGTGTTGTTGTTTTTGTTTGTTGTTGAGTAACAAGAACAATAAAATTGTGCTCTCTCTCGGCTGTTTCTACATTTCACCTTTTTTAAGAGTTGTAAAAGAAGCGAGGGCTTATTTTCATCTAAACAGAAGCATACACATTTGCAGCAGAATATCAGATGCCTGTACACAAATGAAAAAGGAAGTAGGCAAATAACAAACAAACAACAGATTTCGTATTCGCCCGAACTATATAATTATAAATAAAACTCAGATTACATGTTTTTGTAACAATTAGAAGATGGAACGTGATAGAAAACATGAAAATGACCTTTGCGAATATCTAATTGCGAGTCTTATTTGTTTATGCCTTAGGCGATAAACCATGGCAGGCTATTAAGTATCTGAGTATATAATTTGGCATGCTCTTTCTAAGAACGAATCATTAATAATAACGTGGCATTTTGTGTTCCCCTCCGCTGCTTATAAATTATATACGACATTTGAGCGTTATTAAGAATCATATACAAGAGGAGAGCGTTTATTCACATGTCAAAACAGAAACATAAATATTTATCATTTGTTATAAAATATCAGATGCGTTGCGCAAAGAAATTAAGAAATGAGGGAATCATAACAAAACAGATTTCGTATTCAGTAGAACCAGATGTTGCGAAAGAGTTTCAGATTTTTTGTTTTTATTTTAAAGGTACTATGTCCCTTTTGCAGCCAACCTCAAATTCTGTAGAACGTTGCAGGAATTATGAATATGTCATGTATGTCCTATCTGTGAAATTTGAACGTTAGCAGTGTTCTAATATTCAAATTATGCAAGGAAACCCGTTTACTTGCTAGACTACACTGTCAGACACTATTGAGTGACTGATTGGCTTTTTTTCTTCTTTGGTAATAAAATACATAAAATGAGCTGTAATTAAAGGGTACATAGGCATTTGTCTACATCAATAAGCCATTTCTTGATTGAATCTTTGCGCAGCATAAAACGTATGACCATTCGGTACAATGGTCTGAAAATCAAGACTCTTACTTATTGGCTCTATAGCTCCTAAGTCGATTTGACAACTAATAGTCGTTATTTTCCCACTTGAAGACATTTTCAAGCCCCACCCTTTTTAGGGAAATTCTAAATTATTATCTTTCAAATGCCGTTGGAATTTAACCTTTTAATTTGTTTGGCCTGCAAATGGGACATAGTACCTTTAAGACAATCGTACGTGGCAGACAAGAAGAAAATGACCTTTGCAAATATCACATTACATATTTTTATTTTTCATTTCTGGCTTTGGCGATAAATCATATCAGAGCAAACTATAAAGGGGTCACGGTTTTATAAGGCTGTGATATTAAACTTATATATCTCTCCTGCCTCCCCGAGGGGAAGTGCTTATACTAGAGGTGTCGTGGTCTATTAGATACGTCGAAGAAGATAAGAAGAAGAAATGAATTTATCTGAAGATTTGTATTTGCCTTCAAGTGGATCTAAACGTTTGCTCTTTTAGTACGAGTCGCCAAGGCCCAAGGACGATGTCAGACGAAGGTATCCCCGTCGGAGGAGAAGGAGGAGAAGAAGGGGAAGGAGGTGGAGGAGGAGAAGGAGAAGGAGAAGAAGAAGAAGAAGAAGAAGAAGAAGAAGAAGAAGAAGAAGAAGAAGAAGAAGAAGAAGAAGAAGAAGGAGAAGAAGAAGAAGAAGAAGAAGAAGAAGAAGAAGAAGAAGAAGAAGAAAGAGAACAAAAGAAAAAGAAGAAGAAAAAGAAAGAAAAGAAGAAGAAAAAGAAGAAGAAGAAGAAGAAGAAGAAGAAGAAGAAGAAAAAGAAGAAAGAGAAAAAAAGAAAAAAAAGAAGAAAAAAAAAGAAACGAAGAAGAAGAAGAAGAAGAAGAAGAAGAAAAAGAAGAAAAAGAAGAAAAAGAAAAAAAGAAAAAGAAGAAGAAAAAGAAAGAAACGAAGAAGAAGAAGAAGAAGAAGAAGAAGAAGAAGAAGAAGAAGAAAAAGAAGAAGAAGAAGAAAAAGAAGGAGAAGGGGAGAAGAAGGAGAAGGAGAAGAAGAACAAGAACAGGAAGAACGAGAAGAAGGAGGAGAAAGAGATGGAGAAGGGGGAGGTGATGTAAATTAGGGAGGAGGAAGCAGAAAGAAAGCGGATACGACATTAGAAAAGGAAACAGACAGAAAAAGCCTCTTCTGGAGAGAGAGTATTCTGGATTTGCCATCTTTTTTCAAATTACATTGAGGCTTCATTAAAGATTTTAGTGCATTTCATACAAAACTTCAAAACAAAAAGAAAACTTTAGCACAATGCGAGGGAGAAAGACAATAGAACATTTTGAAAAACTGCGCATTTTCTGAAGTATACGATAAAGTATGATTTTGTAAATCTCACCTATTTTGTTGGATAGCAATTGAATAGCATTTATATTTTTGAACATTTATTTAAGGTTGCCGGGAATATGAGTATATTTTGTGACGTCACAAAATTCATTTACATCTCCATATATTATAAGAAGTGGCTGGACAGATTTTAAAAATGATTTTTGTACAAAAAATGTATCACCTGTTCGAATGTATAAAGAAAACAAACAATATAACAAAATGAAGGATATTACATCTGAAAATATTATCATAAACATTGCAATAGTTTGGTTACATTATTGACGATTAAACGAAATCGAGTGAGTTTGAACATTATTGCATGAAGGTAACTATACTATTTGAATGTGACATACACTGTATGTGATAATTTAACAAGCGGTTCTTATATCGGAAGCTCTCGAAAACAACAGAATGGGTGATTTCTTTAGTTGGGAAATATCTCAATCTTTTCATAACTTTGAAAATGAGTCAACATGAAAATAACGGATGTTTTGTAAGAAAGCATACATAAAAATCAAGTACATATTTATCTTCCCTTCACAATTTCTATAGTACGCACGTTCACTTTTGAAATACACGTCCGTATAAACATGTACAGGTCCGTATCATTATAGAAACAACGGCGATTGAAAACAATACTTTCTGATGACGACAACCATATCAATCATTTTTGTATTTACTGTTCTAGTTCAGGTGATATACTAATGGGGTTGTTCTCGATACGTTTCCATGGTGATGTATTCACAAATTGAGGCTTTCGGTATCAGCCGGTGGTAGCCTTACTGGAAAGGCTGTTAAAATATGCTTTAGTTTTTGACGAAAGAATATATCGACAGCCTTTTTATTAAGACTACCGAAAGCGTCAATAATTTGTGAATAATTTTGTTATTTGTTGTACTGAAAGTGTCGTAGTCGAGTGGTTCAAGCGCTTGACTCGAAATTTCGAAGGTCGTGGCTCGGTCCCCGACACGGCACTTATGTCCTTAGGCAAGGCATTTATCTAAATTTGCCACACTCGACCCAGGTGAGGTAAATGGGTACCTGGCAGGAATTAATTCCTCGAAATGCTAGAGTGCTGTAATGGCAGTTGGGCTAAAGCCGGGGTAATGTGCGCCTCGGAATAGAATTGTCTGGATTGACGGTGCTATATAAATGTCTCTTATTATTATTAATATTATTCATAAGTACCGTGGTGCGGAGGAGCAATAATTGTTCCCCCATAATACATCTTTAAGCAGTTTCTTTAGCATGTCAGGGATTTATTTCTTTTTCTTCTCTTTGAATTCTTAGCCCATTTAATTGGCACTCTGCAAACTGAGTCAAGACGTTATGAAAGAACTTTAAGTGAAATGCCACGATGATCTATCCGATGATCTTTCTATCAAGGTATCTTCTGATAGGTCGGAGGTAGATTGCAACATTTTCCCCTCACATCTCTATTTTATCTGCCTCCCTAGTACACTCTTACAGTGTCGTTCCCCTCCATGTCTTAATGTTCATCTCTCAGTTAGTTCTTGGTTTTCCTCTTGGTCTGGTGCCTTCTACAGAACTCCTTCCAATAAATCTTTCAAGAGACTTTGATGCCTCTCAATGTGACCAAAGTATTTTGCGTTTCATTCGTTAACCATTCCTTTCAGGATATTATTTTGTTTCAGCCTTGCCATATGCAATTCCTATTTTCATCAGTTTCCTGTTCAATTTTCAAATGATGTGATTTTCTTTCCTATACCTGGTTACCTGGTTGCCGCCGTCAGTTGCTGGCGATTGGCGACCCGCGACCACATCCTATATTATATGTTTATGTCCACGTTTCTGCTAGATGTGAAAGAACGGACCAGACATAGCAATTTGCAAGTCTAATTTTTAGCTCAATTTTTCACCCTGCTTGCTGTAAATAAGTTTTTAATTGCCAGGAATGTATTCCGTGTCTGCCTCCATGCCTCGCATCTGGCATCGTCAGTAACATTTTGTCCGCCGTGATGATACTGACCCCAAAATGAAAATGTCATCTTACCTCAAAATGTTTTCCAAACTCGGTCTTTGTACGTTAAATAAAGTGCCTCCATGCCTCGCATCTGGCATCGTCAGTAACATTTTGTCCGCCTTGATGATACTGACCCCAAAATGAAAATGTCATCTTACCTCAAAATGTTTTCCAAACTCGGTCTTTGTACGTTAAATAAAGTGATATGATATCAGCTCCTATACTTCTAGCACCTAAACAGTGAGTCCTCTATAGCTTCTGTTGTCATATATTCCTTTGAGCATGCATGTCTTCTTAAAGAAACAATGTAAAGCTACTTCTGGAAGTTGTATTTTTCCAGACTGAATTAAGCACATATTGTTTGCCTGTCTATTCAAAGGGCTATGTCATTCTTTGAATAACAATTGTCAAACAAAATGATGAATTGCTTCGCCGTAATAAGATTAGTGCCTGTGTCTTTAATCGATGTGCAACCTTGCATCGCTCTTTTCTGAATGACTTGGGAGAATCGACATTTTTTACTTCGACATTTTTAACATCTTCACTTCCGACGAAGTTACGACAGCACAACTGCTTTTATAGAATATATTTCACTGTTCTAAAATTGCTCTTAGATGCACCGCATGGGGGTTAAAGTATATGATGGTCTAAATTGATGGTCAGTTATTCTACTATCCTAATGGTAAAAAAGGTCCGTTATTATTCCATTCTGATGGTTGAATGGTGTGTTATTCTCCAATTATAAAGGTCAACTCCAATTCTAATGTTTTTTCTGCCATTGTGATTGTGAAAAGGTCCGTTATTCTACAATGATGATCATCGCAACCAACCGGAAACGTTGCTGGGAGATATACAATAAAAGACTTAACTTACATTGTTAGTAAGCACAAAGACTAAATCAATATCAATAAATTACTAGTCACAACTAACGAATACACCCATGAATTATATATTAAGGGATCACTGAAATTCACTGAACATTTACACACAATGAGGGCATGCTACAGCTCACTGCAGGCTTTACTACTTCAGCCAGAAGGGATTAGACCACCTTGCGTGTCAGCGAGGTCAATGTGACAGGTTGCTATCTCATTATTAACTCAGCTCTCATTTAACATAGGAAAAAGAGGATCATGGGGGACCAACAGGCACCGATTGGGGAAGTTTTCTATATAGAGGGAGCAACTAGCTACAAGTAGGACAGTGTGCCTTTAAACAAAATAAGTGGTGTTCGAACACCATAAGTGGGTGGTTTAATTTCATTCATAGATCATTGGATAGGACTCGATTAGGTGACAGTATTGCATGAATAATATCATACACTAACCTTTAATTCCTAACTGAAAGAATAAGGATAATACATTTTTGAGAAAGTTTGGCTGACAAAGATTTACTCGTTTATAGATTAATTAACCAGAGTTAAGTTTTAAAAAAGGCAAATAATTCTTCATCACCAAACATTCTTAATGAAATGCCCAAAATACTCATACAAATGTTGATTGATTAATTCAGATTCTTTCCGTTTTATATATTTTTTAAATTGTTCCATCGTCTCCTCCCTTATTACACATGCAAGCCATACAGAGCGCGGTTTCTCCACCATAATAAGCGCCGATCCCCGAAAATACACCCGTCGAAAAAAGGACTGTCTCCGTTTTTATCGCTGAGGATGTGTTTTTAACTCCGCTGATTGAGGGCGCTACACGGAAACAATCCATGCATTTGGACGACTATTCGATTCGCCTGACATTCACATATGGGCGAAATATATGCAGATCTTGTTAGATAATTGAGAAAAAAAAAACGGTAAAATTGAAAAAGTAGTCTTACAATCTCTTGAGTGATCTGAAGATCTGGGGTGATTCTCTAACAGCTCAAATTAAGCCCAAATAGGATTAAATTGCTCTTAGGCACAACATCACTCCTATAGGAACAATAAAGCTTTTAGGACTGATTCAATAAGGCATATGGGATTTAATGCTAGCTTTTTAAGGCTAAGAGTGACCCTGATCGATATTATAGCATTGTCTTACGTGTGTTACCATTTAGGTTATTTTGATAAAAGCAAATTGCTGTCTTCAAGAAATATAGTAATTGTAATTTGTTATGGTATATCGAGGAATTATTCATTTGAAAAAGTATTTCTTGCATTTTTGTTGTTTGGTATTTGTAGGGGCTGCCCCCTACCCTAGCCCCCGCTGCGTACAGTCATGATTCAGTGGCAAAGCGATGGCCTCGTAACCGTGAGGCCCCATGATCAAAACCGTGTCGATGGGCTATATTAGTGCACCTTTATGAGGCATAAATCCCCATTACTATCAGTTATGACTTAAGGACGTAGGTTCCATAGTTGGTAAGCATAGTAGCATATTATGTACACAGTCACGCAAAACAAACACTCGCATCTTATTATTCAATACAATTTGAGAATGTATACCTTTATCTAGATCTATTAGAAATAGGCCTAAGTCATTTTCAAAATCGTTCGATACATTGGGGTAAAACAAATTATTTCACCTTTATGACAAACAGTGTATTATATATTTTGATTATTGCTCCAAGGGAAAAGGAATACGTTAAGTGTAATACCCTTCACTATTCCGAATCTTATAACATGGAGCTCAGCGAAAACGCTTCTTAAACATTTTTTCTTTCTAATGAAACACAAACGTTAACAATCGGGAAAAGCGTCCTCCTCCCCCGCCCCCTGAGAAAATCTTCGAGGGGCGTTGGTTTCATTCATTGGAGTTTGTGATCTTGCAAAGATTCTTTAACCAGCCCCTGACATAATGAAGGCCTTTTGAAAATTAATACTGAAGATGAAATTACAAGCACATTGCAAATTAAATTACATCGGCCTTGTTTTTTCAAAGTCGCTTATAGAAACCTTGGTAACATAATGATGATTAGACCTAGCGTGCTATGTCTCAAGAAAGTCAAGGATGACATTAATGAATCAGCAAGAGGTTGACTGACAGTGCGTGAATAATTATCTATTTCATCTCTGAAATATATCTCTCTTGAAGCACGCAATGTTTGTGTTATTATTAACGTTGACGAGCGGAACCATATGTTGTCCAATCGGTTTAATTAGTCAGGGAAATGAATGTCCAGAAAAAGGAAATGTTACCGACAAATGGTGGGAGATTTCTTATAAATAGGAGGTGCCTTTAGCACTAAATCATCAGATCTTCAGTCCAACACGGAAATCATCTATCAGCATCAGGTAAGTACGTAAAACGTTCATATACTCTTTGCTTTACACAGTAATGATTCAATACGATTCTCAGTGAGGTCTATTTTTGTATAAGGTTTTCCAGACTACTCCAGTGCTTTATCTCACTAACGAATAGATTTCATAATTCAATATTGAATGCAAAATACACCAAATATACAATTCTATTGACAAATTACATTGCTCAGTGGCTAACGGAAAGGGAAGATGGACGGTAAACGAGTAAGAGGTAAATCAAAGATTGGGATGATGTCTTTATAGGTGACAAAACAGATGACGCAATAAAGAAGGAGGTTCAAGATAGAGGGGATGGGGAAAAAACTAACCGGATGCCTCTGGTGTGTGGGCACTGGACACGCCCTTAGCATGGCAGAACGTCAGCTCAGAGATATAATAATAATGTAACAAGCCATAACGATTCTCCTGTGATCTGATTTTCTTAGAAAGGGCGTTGATATTAGATATGGAAATCTAAACACACAACATATCGCCGGCCTTATGCCAAAAGGGCCTTAACCCGATTTTGGGGGTTATTGAGTTATCAACATCACCTTGTTGATTTCATCATTCTCTTCAAAATGATGTGCTTCACTTGTTGAAATTCGATTTATTTTTGAAGATAATTATGAATTTCAAAAGGGCCTTAACGCGTATCTCATCTTTTTCCTTACGCCAAAAGGGCCTTAACCTAAACGGCAAATCTTTTATCAATGACAGATTATTTCGTAATTTCCATTTAATTCAATAAATATCAGTAGAAACACCATTAAAAACATGATTAGTCTACAGTAGACATAATGTACTTAAAATAATCACTGAAAGTATATGTCATGAATTTATGAGTGAG
The DNA here is from genome assembly GCA_035222895.1 of Strongylocentrotus droebachiensis. Classification (NCBI taxonomy): domain Eukaryota; kingdom Metazoa; phylum Echinodermata; class Echinoidea; order Camarodonta; family Strongylocentrotidae; genus Strongylocentrotus; species Strongylocentrotus droebachiensis. The sequence goes on along the minus strand of JAVYIG010012402.1, from coordinate 39,952 downwards.
ATTTAAAGTAGGTGTGGATGCATGAAATGCGACCGACTCGTTGAAATACGCAGATGTCAACGTATGGGACTGTGATGAAAAATAAACAACGAAAAAGGTGTCCTAAATGTACGATCTCTAAAAAATAACTTTACCGAAAGCTGCATTATATTAATAAAAATATTCAGATATCAAAAATACTTTTTCAAACATTTTAATTAATCAGTTTTATCAGTTTTCGTGATCCAGTAGCCGTAGGAGGGCCTTTCTGGCAAACCAAAGGTGTTGCGAAACAAGAAAAAAAAATTATATGCCAGAAGGGCGCTAACTTTGCGCGCGTACGATAACGGCAGGTTAAGGCCCTTTTGGCATAACGCCGCGTAGGTTACGCCCCTTTTGGCACAATGCCGAGTAGGTTACGGCCCTTCTGGCATAAATACGCTACATTCAAGCCTTATGCCAAAAAGGCCCTAACATGTTTTTTTGCACATAGCATGTAAAATTCTGAATATTTTATAACACATTTAACACATTTCATGTAAAACTTAATAACTTAACACATTTTATCGAAATTGGCTTAAAAAACAAAACAACGACCACAAACTTTTGATTATTAGAGAGGCCAAAACCTTTAAACGCGATTATCTCGGAATGGTCAAAAGCAGTTAAGGCCCTTTTGGCATAAGGCCGACGATATTCCTGATTTAAAAAAAAAATTAAAAAAAATGATATTATGTTTAGTACTTATGCTGTTCCGGCAGCTCTGTGTGGCCAAGTTATTATTCTTTAAAGACAAAATGGCCAGAAATGTTCAACTTGTTCCATATACAGATTTGTAAATACTTTTATTTTAACTGGCAGATAACCTACAAACCAAAAATGGCCAAGACTTTCTTCGTAGTTCTCGCTGCCGCCCTCATCGTTGCCGCCCTTGCCTTCGAGTTCGAAGACGATTTCGAGGATGAGGCCCTCGATGTCGAATTCCTGAAGAGGGATCCAACACTGCAGGAATACCTCGTGGCTGAGAAGAGGGGAAACAGCATGAAGAAGTACAAGTGTGAGTATCGACCCCTAAAACCCATTCTTAAGCCTGAACATGCTTAACTCATAGCCTGCCATAAGGCTGCAAGCACGCTAACGTTATAGTGCTTTGTACATGCGAGAGAGCTTTCGCTTGAGTGCCATGTGCGTGCAATGCAGCATTTGTAATAGCACTTATCGTTCATGCTCAATGGACTGTGCTGTGTATTCTGCACTCGCTATTCATAGAACCATGGCGGTAATCAGATTATCTCCAAAACAACCGGGCACGGGGGATTTGGGGCTTGGCACAATGGGGATTTGCCCTGTGGCATGATAAGAGTAAAAGATAAGTTGAGTTCTGGTCATGTGATTGCATTGTGAAAGAACCGTTGTGGAATCGATCAGAAAAGATTGATCATCTAGCATATAAGTATTGGTGTGTACTGCAAGGTTCGGGAACCATCAAAATGATAAGAGTCTTTGTAAACTTACAAGCACTGTACACAGAAAGATGTATATGGGACTAAACAAACATGTTGCATACAAATCCGTCCCGATACATGATGTTACATGCCATATTTAGAATATTAAGGCATTTGAAGAGCCATGTTTTTCAGGGAACGTTTTTTATCTGATTTTCTTCCACACTTGCATAATAGAATGATAACGCTCACAAATTATTGTTCACCTCTTCCCAGAACTCAACCATCTCTTTAAGTGCAATGTTGTCTCGTGGTCTAGTAAATAATTAGGCTCCAAATTTTGAACCACCGAAGGTACGGGAATGGAATCCTTACCACAGCACTAGTGCAGCCTATGGCAGTGCAAATACAGTCAAACCTGCTTTAGTGATCACCTGTCTACAAAGACCACGGCAGCGTTTCTCGAAACCGTCATAACTACAAGTTCACCGACATCCCATTGAAACGCGTGTTAAAAACACGCGTGTCAATGGGATGTCGGTGAACTTGTAGTTATGACGGTTTCGAGAAACGCTGCCCGGATGTTTTGTTTTGTTTCCCGTGAAAATGTTTTTTTCCTTAATACATGTAAAAGGAACCTGGCTAAAACATACCGTCTGTCTCAGGCGCGTACGCAGGATTTTTTCAAGGGGGGGGGGGGGGGGGGGGTTTTAACATTTATAAATCGGGCCGAAAATTTCGCAACGACTCAGCCGACCGCTGAATAAGCGGGGGGGGGGGGGGGGGGGAGGGGGGGGTAAGAGGACACTTTTTTTTTGTTTTTTTTGGTCCCAAAAAAATCGCAACGACTCAGCTGACCGCTGAATAAGCGGAGGGGGGGGGGGGGGTAAGGTCACCTGGTTTTGGTCAGTCATGGGGATAAAAATCCCAAAGGGGGGGTTTTAGGGGTTTCTTTTTTTGGGGGGTTTATACACATAAAAATACCAAGGGGGGGGGGGGGGTTAACCCCCCAACCCCCCCCCCCCCCCCCCCCTGCGTACGCGCCTGGTCTGTCTACAAAGACCAATTGTTGTGTTTCCCTTATTAGGCGGTCGCTATAGACATGTTTGACTGTATATATCTTCATTTGCCATACTTTAACCAGCTGCGGTATATGGGTAGTATTAAATGAGAACTTGAAACTCCCACTGGAGCTAAGCTGGGGTAATAATTTCCAAAGCTCTTTGAAAGGGCATAACAATGTCATATAAAATGAATAATGTGTTATTATGCTACACAAAAGCTGAATATTTTGTATTATCTTTCAATCTGCTCTAAAGAAAATGTTATCGCCGATCGTTACAAATTATTGACATTTATTGTTTGTTGAAACTTCATTTAAATAAAAAACGAATCATAATTGAGAACTTTGAAATGTAAATTTCACTTTGTCGGGATTGATTGATTGATTTTTATTCGACAAGCTTCCAACATACAACAATATACAATAATAACAGATCAAAAATAAGTCAGCTTGAACAGGATAACCCACGAAAGCTCGAGAGCTTATTTCCAGTGGGGTCCCTTACAGACATGTATAAAAATTAATAAGTTAAAATAGTAATATTTACAGACAGATAAGAAAATTAAAAGAACTACTTATTAAAGATAATAATAATAATAACAACATTAAACTGATGATAGAAATGATATTAAGTACAAGAAGAAAAAGAAGAAGGAGAAGAAGAAAAAGAGGAGAAGGAAGAAGAGGAAAATAATGATGATGAATTTGTAGAATTTCTATAATTTCTATTACTGAAAACAAAATCAGACATTTTGGGGTGGCCGGTTTCGCACGAGTTTTTACAAGATTACATAATTTCAAATACAATTAATTTTCGATATAGTTTATGTTGTCAACTGACTCACGATAATTTTTTAAAACAAAACAAGATAATATCAAAATCTTACGTTCGTTTGATCTTGTTGGTATTCTCTTGAGTGAAAAATCAATGTGACTTCCGACAAGTTATTTCAAGGTTATCCCTATACGCGTTCTGCTGGCCTGACCTGAGGCGGAACTGACTCTCAACTCAGGGACAGAAATCACAGGGCTTTATTTTTCGTGTGTTTCTTTTTCAGTTTATGAGTTCATAGTCGCTATGAAATATAGTTTTCCAAGGTGTTGACTATATTTCATAGCGAGTTAGTCTGAAGCCTGACTAGGGACCCCCACGCGGGGAAAGTATGGCAGGGGCTGATATTTTTCTTTTAGTGGTAGCACTGCGGTATATTTGTGAAGGATCTGAGCTCTTATTCGAGAGGTCCCGGGTTCAAGCCTCACTTGTTTTTTTTACATCCTTGGACAATGCGTTTTACCCACATCCGTCTCACTCCACCAATGTGTAAATGAATACCTGGTGGTTGCTCGATTAGTAGTAATCGCATGATCCTTATGAAGAATAGCATTGATGCTATGAACCTTCGCTGGGAAGAGAACAATATTATCACCACTCATCATCATCATCACCATCATCATCATCATCAGCAGCAGCAGCATTATCATCATCATCATCATCACCACCATTATAATCGTCATTTCATTTTTTTAATTCACAGACTGCCCTGGATTTTCAGGCCAGCCATGCTGGTGCAGCAGAAGGAGCAAAAAGATCGTCTTCTGCAGCGGTAAGTTTGTTCTCCAAAAATCAACTTTGATAAAGAATTTTGAAGTTGATCCCTAAAACTTTCAAAAAATCAACCTCGAGGAATTTGAATAATCTTTGGACATGGGATATACAAAAGAGATTCGAAATTAATTATTATTGTTATTATTTTGTTTGTTGTTGATCGACTTATCAAGTACGATTTATACGTGTGGGGGAGGGAGCTAAACCACAAATATCGCGCACTCCTTTATTTGGGTAAATTTGTATCACGGGATTTCTTCTACATCTATAATGTTGTATGTAAAGTCAATTTAATTTTAGCTTCTCCGAAAAAGAGATCTGAATACAATATCCACTGTTTTGATCGCTTTAACCTGGTAAAGACTGCATTTTAACGTCTTAAAAGCTTGATACATGGGCTCCCTGATTTCCACAGACAGTGAGTTTATATTTGATTCAGTTTTATAAAAAAGTTCTAAAACCAGTGGAAGTCTAATCTTGAGATTTGATTTAACTTTTTAATCTAAAAGTTTATTGATTAAAACGAAAATCATTGGCTTTTTTTTTTTTTGGGGGGGGGCGTATTGCAGTTTCTATTTTATTATAAAAAGGATAACGTTAGGAGCATAGAATAACAATTTACATTCAATTGGTTGAAAATTACATTATCCTAATGGATTCTTCAAGCATGCAGATATACATTTCGATTGTGTAAACATATCTAAGAATTATGGTTACTATATTCGCTACGAATAGGAGAGAAATGTGAATAAAGTGATAAGTATGTATTTTCATGTATAGAAAAATGTACTACAGCGACTACATGTATATAAAGTCCACCTGCCTATAAAGACACATTTTCCTAGTCCTCTTGAGTTGTCTATATATATATATATATATATATATACGTATATATATATATAGGCCTATGCAAGTTTCAAGGGTTTCATTATTTGATAACTTCATAATTATAATCATAGTCATTTTTTAAATCAGACATTAGGATGTCATGTAATCTGTCTTAACCAATACTGTTTGTTTTTTCTTCAACCTGTTATCGACAGGAGCTGGAAATGGTGATGACATGTAAATGCTATACCGTCTTTGTGACCCCTCGACCTCAAGACCGTTTGGACAGACACCGGAATTTCGTTGACCCGTAGTCATGATATCATTAGCACCCCCGTTTGGAAAAAAACTCTGGCAAATCTACTGCAGCCTCATGTGGAGTGTGATGTGGGTTAAAAAGCCATATATATGCCTATACCCTTTATCTTCGGAAGAAGTGAATATGGTATAATAAAAGACAAATTTTCTGCAATAACTCGTGTTGTTATATACTACTGTCTTTCCTAGTGTTTCGAAAGATAGATATATTTTAAATGGCAAACAAGATAGATCGATAGGTAGATAGATAAGTGTAAAGATGAAATGAAATGAAGAAAAAAAAGTAAGAAAGAGTTAGAGACCGAGATTCAGATTCGGAAGTGTCATATTAGATAGATGGGGACAGAAAGAGAGAGAGAGAGAGAAATGAAGAGAGCAAGAGAGAGAGAGAGAGAGAGACAGAGACAGAGAGAGAGAGAGATAGAGAGAGAGAGAAAGAGAGAGAGAGAGGGGGGGGGGGGGGAGGAAATGGGAGGGGTGAAGTGATGGATGGAGAGTTGTAAAAAAAGAAAAGACAGAGCAAAATCCAAAGAGATATCCATGGTGTTGCGAGACAAAATACAAACAAAAAAAGGACGGGTATGAGTTTGTAGGCGAATATGTTTTGAGATCCGGTTGTAGAGAACAGACAAGTAGAGAAAAGGAGATTAAAAAAAAAGAGAGAAGCAGAGGGCGCGATAGAGAGAGAGAGAAAGAAAGAACGACAGAAAGAAATTGAAAGAAGGAGAAATTGAGAAAGAAGGAAACAGGCAATGTACATGTAGTAAGGTAGAGACATCTTGAAACGTCTATGGGAAGAGGAATGGAAAATAGTAAAATAATGTTTTGTGTAGAAGCATTGATATTTAAGAAAAAGACGAAAAAGCGATATGGCACCCATATGTCCATCTTTTTGTGTCATCTGGAACATCACGTACAGGGGAGGAGGTAGGAGAAAAAAGTATATCTAAATGATATACATTGTAGTAACTTGGGGCGGATCCAGGGGCCCGGGGGCCCAGGCCCTTCCCCCTCGTCAAAAAAAAGGGTATACCAAAATGGTAACGTTAATTTTACTTTTTAAACAAAAGAAAGAAGAAGACGGCCCCCTCCCTCAGACAAAAAGATAAAGGATGTTGAGTAAAAGAATATACAAAATAGAGCTCCATTACCCACCCTATTTTCTTTAGAAATAGCTGACAAACATTTATCTAATAAATCATTAAAAGATTTTCCATCAGAGTTTGGAGCTTTGTATATTACACCAACAATCACACTTCTGAGAAGTATTAGTTATAGCTCTATAAATAATGAATTAATATCGTCATTTCCAAATGAAATATCTGGTCTTTCTTTGTAATTTAAGTTAGAGTCAATACATAAACAAACTCCTCCACCTAAAAAATGCATTATTGAAACTTGATGGTGTAAACTTTTAATATAGTCCTGAAAGCTCATGTATTTGGAAGCCAAACTTTGACAGTTTAAATAAAACATTGGAAGAACATTATATTCCTTATAAGATTCCAATTTACTATTAAATGTATATCTGAAATAATAATTGCATGTAATTTCAAAATTACCAGGTACTTGAACATAGTAATGCATAGTACTGCTTCCGGGCTTTTTTTAAATTGCAATTAAAGGGCCACTCTAACCAAAACGTGCTAAAAAATGAAGAAAAAAAAGACATGTAGAATAATTTTGGACGGAGATTCCGAACATGACCATGATTTTTCTTAGAAATCATCAATAATTCTGGAAGCTAGCTTTAAAAGTGACGACTCAGAACGCTCAGAAAAAATCCCAGTTTCGGAGCTGTATTGCGCAACTGTTTATGATGTCACTGCAGGCGCCTCTCCGGTGAAAAGGAGGGTGATTTAGGCATTAAAATGTCTTTAAAAAGGCAAACTATGATATCAATTGGAACAAAAAAGACATTTATCCGCAAAATAATCCAGTACGTTTCTGGCAATTTCGTCATTCCTAATGTAAGATTCTTAGTAGTAGGTCAAATCGGACATGTCCGCAATGACGTCAAGTGCGTCATAAGGGCCACGTGACTGTATTACCTTTTTTCTCGAGGGGCGTAGCCCAGCAAGCGTGAGAACTGTAAACAAAAAATGGACGGTTATTATAATTTTTTGGTCAATTTAGAGATTTTCTGAAAAATCAGAGGCTGGGATATTAATAAGTAGAGGTGTATTCATGTTTTGAAAGGCTATGTTAGTTTGGTTAGAGTGGCTCTTTAAATTGTTTCTATACTTCTTATATCGTACTTCACAATGATTGCTGGGGGAATTAAGAATAAAACTCTCACACAAACGATCTTTTGTGTGCATTCATTTCAATAGTGATCTCGTTAAATGGTTTTCGAGGAGTATTCTTTTTCTCTCATTTTTCTACGAATAAAATGCTTATCATACAATTGTTTGAATTTAAGATAGAAGTCATTTTAAGCACTTTCTATAGTTGATATTGATAAAAGTTCACTCAAGTCAGTGATTGACAAATCATTTCTAAATACATTTACGGTCTTTTATTCTGCTAGAATAATCATTATCAAACTTCTCTGTGCAGTGATTAGTTTCATTATAATTATGTTTTACGGACAAAAGAAATATAGGTAAGTGATCACTTATGTCACTGTAGAATATACCTGATTTAAATGTTTCTGAACAAGTATTGGTAAAAATATTATCAATCAAAGTTATAGATGATTTTGTTATTCTAGTCGGTTTGTCAATCACTGGCTCCAATGACTTTAATACACAATATCAACAAATTCATTTATGCATTTCAAAGAGCGTGGTTTAAATTTATATTCATATCACCCATAACATACACATCTTTATTTTGTGATGGTGATGATGATGATGATGATGATGAAATTAAAAATGAAAATGAAAATGAAAATGAAAATGAAAATGAAAATGAAAATGAAAATATGCCGATGTAAATGAATCTGAAACAGAAAACTTAAGTATACGCGAGTTATAATATATAGTGATGGATGTTTCTAGAAAACTTGAAAATTATTCAATATTAATTCAGAACTTGGAGGAAAAAAATCAAACAATGTACCCTGACAGAAATACTACCTTCGTATTAAAGTTTAACGAATAAAGGGTTTTACATGATTTTTTAGAGGCTGTGAGTGCACTCCATAAATCTGGACCACGATGTTTTATTGTTTTATGCCGGATTAATAATTTAGGACTTGTCAAATAAAAGTTTGATGAATTCTGAGTAGGGTAAAAATGGATAGTGTTATTTAATACAAAGATATTCTTAAATGAATCAGGAAGCAGGTTATTCATGTATTTAAACATAAAGATAAAACTCTGTCGTGCGTTTATATAAACAATTGTCAGTGTCTTAAATCAATTAAATAATGGGTTTGTATGGGCTAATTAATGATAGCCAGCACATATGCGAAGCGGTTTCTTCTGCATTAGATAAATAGGGTTAATTTGTGTCTTTGCACTTGAAGCCCACAACAAGTTACAATGTGAACTGTATGGCAACGTAGTAATTGTATTTATATAGCACCTTTTCCGAATGATACAAGGCGCTTTCACTTAGTTTTAGGACAGCATTGTTTAAGTGTCAAAATAAGGTCAATATTATGCATTAATGTACGGAAAAGTATCATGAAGTACAAGTCTAGCCTTTAATAGGGAATTTTAGATTCTGCATGACGAGAACATGGACTGCCCTTTTAAGGCACTGGCAGTGACGTCACATTGCCTTAAAAGGGCAGCAGTCCGCGTTCTCGTCGTGCAGAATCTAAAAGTCCCTATTGGAGCATTGTATCCAAAATGGTTCAAGTTTAGTTAGTGAATAGCCATTGTAACATTCATTGGTATTATGAGGACGGACACTGATCTGATCGCATGACATGCGAGTGAGAGGAGGGTGTTAGAGGGGTCATATTCACGTTATATCAATACCAATAATTGCATATGCCCAGAGGAGTCTCATCATCATCAAAGCTGTTTTTCCTGAGGCTCCTCCAATCACTTTCATCCACGCGATTGAAAGGTACTCATTTACACCTGGGTGGAGAATGGCAAATGTAGATTAATGTCTTGATAAACAGCGTTAGTGCCGGGTTGGGATTCGAAACATCAACCATCTACCACGACATCTCCGCCATTCACGCTTTATTTCCCCGTTCTCCTTTTGTGAGTTTCTCTCCTCTCTCTTTCTATTTTTATTTTTGCGGGGGAGGGGAAGGGGGGCACGCGTATATATCCTCCTGCCCTTTCTCCCCGTGGTTACGCAACTGGATACTGTATACATTCACTTGAATTATTTCGCCTATAGATGTAAAAAGTGGAATTATCAATCGTGGCTGAAAGGAGCCATAATAAGGTCCTTCGCCGAATACAGCTTGACGCGGTGGCACGTGCTTCTGTACGTCATAATTATGCACACCGTGCTTTTGTGTGTAAGTATCATACTAACTTATTGACGTTTTTTTCTTCTTATTGAGTGACTTGACTTTCTACGTGTAATTTCAAACTGCTATTTTAGACGGGCAGAATGATGGGGCAACTTATAGCTAACCGTATCAAACCAGGCAGTTGGCGTCTTGTGAACTCTTCCTTCTTATTGGCTTCGCATGATCGAAGTGAGGCGCCTCGAACAATAACCATAGGTAGATGATCCTATTTACAATGGACGGCATCATTCCAGATATCGCAAACTTTTCGAATTCTAGTGCCGCGCTTGAGAGGACTGATATAGCTTACATCCTGAAAAGCCGTAAAAACTTCTTCGTTATCGGCTATTCTCTCAATGCTGTTCTTTGCATTCTGCTAAATATTATCAATATCATAACCGTTCCGCGAGTTAAAAACTGTTTTGGTGAAAACACTAAAATTTGTCTCATGTTTCTCTCGGTGGTTGATCTCTTCACTGGTCTGTTGTGTTCAACTGCTGGCGTTTTATTTGTTTACTTGCCAATTTCCAAAAGCGTTGGTGATACTATTGTTATTCTGTGCACAACTTTTGTTTGGCAATCCATGTGGATTTTGACGTTGGCGTCTGTCGACCGCTACATCGCAGTAACACGACCGCTTCAGTACTACTCTCTTGCTTCCCGTAAAAGGATGGTATGTGCCTTGATCGCGGTGATGATTCTTGCACTTCTCAATTCTGGTGGGTCCTATCTACAGAGTGAGCTGACGGGTGTTTGTCACCCCTACGGTACCACTTGCCCGTCAATTATCAAGCCCAGCTTCATCATCTATAACTTCATTCCATTTACAGCGGTGGTGGTCACCACACTTGTGAACGTTCGGCTTGTACTTATTGCGCGTCGCCATGGGCGTCAGATCGCCGCGCTGGAAGCCGCGGTTAACGCCGGTAACATCGCTCTCCCACCGCCGTGCGGAGCAGGAATGAAGGGACTTAAAACAGTCCTTGTAATAACATCCGTGTTTTATCTTGCTTGGTTACCAAGTACCATCATAAATTTCCTGAGCCCTATCCCTGGTATCCAGATTCCCCCGATTCTCATCTATTTCGTGAGGTATGCTATCACTTCAAATAGCTGGTGGAATGCTTTCGTCTATTGGATCATGAATAAATCATACCGCAACGTCCTTATCAACCTGTTACGCCAGCAAATAGGCTGTAAGAGATCAAACGAGGACTTTCCTCACGCCGAAACTGCTTATATTTCCACAACCTAGGAGTGCGTCAAATAGCATCTTCTAGAACTTCTCCTTCTTCTACGAATTTTCCTTCTTCATCATCATAAACCCCGTCGTCCACTTCAAATTCCTTCTTTGAATTACTGCTTCTTCTTCTACTTCTTCCTCTCCTTCTTCTTATTTTAACTTCTTTTAGTTGTTATGTTTCCTTTTTTCTTCCATCCCTTTTTCTCACTTTCTTGTCTTCTTCTTCTTCTTGTAATATTTATAGGGATGTATGAAGTCTACCGCGAAAATGAACTTTAGATAATCATCGGTGTGAGGTGAACGTTCTGATTTAATCAAGGGAAAAGGGTCCATAAAGGATAGTAACAACATCCGAAATTTGATACTATGCCCTAATTTAACCACGGAATTCGTAACTTTAACTCACAATTTCCATAGTGTCTCAAATGTGAAACATAAATTAATGACAAGTATTTAATGATAAGTAAATCATTTTTTTACACTCAAGGGAAATATTATGCTTTGATATATTTTCTATGGCATTGTATTGGTATGTCCATTGCACACGTGGCTTCTTCAAATAGCTCTGTACAAATTATATGCTTATCAAGCTTATAAGGTGGCAAGTAGCGCATGCGCCAATAATTCAACGCAATGTTCCCACAGATGCGCTAATTTTTGACGTAGTCTAACGTCAGCAGACGACGCCACATGTGCAACAGGAATGAAGCATACATTCGATAGATTCTAAATGTGATTTAAAACGTTGACGCACGCTCATAGTGGTGTGAAGCAAAAGGAAAACAAGAAAATGGTTTTGTTATAATTATTAAGATGTATGTAATGAGTATATACGATTATATTGTAGAGTACTGTTAATTGACCATTGTAAAAAATCCTTTTACCAAGAACAGATTGAAACATTACACAATTAGAAGTCAAAGTATTGGTTTAACGCAATATGAAACCATATGTATAATACCCGTTCTTCTACTTCTACTTCTATTGTAATACTCATCAACGCCTGTTCAGCATCTAGATGAGGGTAAAAGCATAGAGTTGTCATATACAGCTCTATGCGGTACAGTTTCTGAAAAGGGAACTAAATTGTTTCAAGAGCCACCTTGAACTGTACCCGTTAAGGCCCTATTTTAATGCCATTTTTGTTACCTGGCATCATTCAGCCGATGGAGGAATTAGCCTTAACATCAGTTAATAAACAGTTTAAGCGCCTTTTATTTTAGCGATCTTTGTTCGATTTCACCTGCACATGGTCCGTCAAAGACTACGCCAGCCATTAGGGACTTTTAAAAATGCACGTCAAGAGCTTTGACTGCAACGTGTGACGTCATTTTAAGGCACTGCGCCTGCGTCACGTGGTCTCAGTCGGCGATCGAGAATGCGTCAAACTTGATTTTTCTAAATGTAGTACATGCAATACATACATACATATTGACATTTATAAAGCGCCTTTACATACTGAAATGTGTAGAACAGGTGTCACATGCACCTGTTCTACACATATTTACATATTAGCAGTGAAGGGATGTTTTTTTGTTGAGGGTAGAATGAGGAATGTCCTCTTTCTTTGTCCGTGATGTTTATTGTGTTACTTCCTGCATGCATATCGTCGAGTGCAATCTAAAAGATTTCTAATTGTAGCCAACATGGGCAGTTAAGTACGTTGACACGCATGATCAGTCGGCGTTCGTCGTGTTCTCGTTCACTCATTCTAAAAGTCCCTATTGACGCCTCCTGTACAACGGTCATTGAGTATTCTATATAACGCAAACTTCACCATTGAAGAATGAAGAAAATCTTTGTTCGACGGCATATTAGTAATTACAATCCAACTTTTTACTAAATCAAATACCAAAGATACATGATCCACATATTTTGACATTTCGTCCAAAGAGATTCATGTGACTTTAAAGGTTATTGTTTAACAGAAAATTAGAATCGAGGGTATCGAACCACTCTATCGACGTCTAACCTCACGGACCAACGCCCTATACACTTTATCAAAGTGCACTGACAGGTGTTCATTTTATCTCACGCATATTGGCGGCACATTAAAATTCAGGACCTAAATTGTTATTCATCTCTCATATGTTCTCAAGTAGAAAATTTAAATGCCACAGTAGCATAAGTTGTGTTTTACTTGAGTGTCGCTGGTATATCTATGTTACCACGGCAACTATTCGTTGACAATCCTGAGAAGCAAAAGATTATGGTATGTAGCGGCTTAGATCGATAATATCTTGGGCGTACTCTAATGCCGTCAAATAAGCTGTAATCAATCTTGAGGGAAAAATTCATAGCCGAAAATGATATTTGTTTCCAAAAACTGTGAGGGAAAAAAAAATCGATCGGTCACAGCACTCCATCCAAGAAAAAAAGTGATGAGAATAATTCAACCAGAAACAATTTTATCGTGTAAAAAGCAAAGTATTCTGATATTCGGTGGAGAATAGTGCCACCCGGCAATCGTTCCGCCACTGTACATCATTTTGTAAGCATAACGGATGGAAAAAGAACTTTCATTTATTGTTTTCCATTTCAAGGAAAACCGAATTACGTTTACTTAGTTTTAAAGTTTTGGACAAAACAGATATTACAACTAGGTCTCCAAAGTGCGTCTAAATAGTGATTTCATGATATCTTCATGATTCTTTGATAAAATAGGTGAGGTTCTTTTCAATAGCACTAAAAGTATGGAAAATATTTCATGCTAGAGTGAGCACCGGATAAATTCGATAAACTCGTAAAAACTGTAGAAACAGCATTGTAGAAATTTATTATGAGAATATATAGGTGTTGATGAAAAGTGGCTTGATTATGACATGTTTGTGATCGTACATTTTGTCTTCATTAAGTTTGTACATATTTTGCCATCATGTTTCGTTCACAAGTGAGCACATTGGTAATTAAATACCAAGTTCCATTATTCTGTATTTTCTCCATCATTTAACTCTTCTAAGAATCGTGTTAAGAGAAGATCGAAAAAGGTTATGGAAAAGAGAAATCGATCAGTTGGGCAGGAAATGGAGACTTGGAAGAAGGAAATGGAGAGAGAGGGGGAATGAGCGAGGGGAGAGGAAGAGAGGAGGGGATGGGAGGGCGAGGGAGAGAGAGAGAGACTTCGAGAGAGTAATCGAGAAGCCTATTACAATCAATGTCATCATAAAAAAAAACCGCTGCGGTTTACAGCTGCATATCTGAGTAATGCTTATACATAACATAATAACTAATTGCAAAGCTAACCCTAGCCTTATACCTTTGACCGAAGCCCGATGCAATTTTCGCAGGAGCAAATGTATGGACACCAGTTTACCTATTAGGGAGAAGGCTTCGTCAGATATGGCGCAGTTAACCGCCGCGAAAGATCCGCCGCGGGTTTGCAACATGACAATTGAATGGCAGCAACGCCTTGCGCGTATTCACTGATAAGGTCTGTGTTATGATAAGATATTTCTTTTTTGTTTCTTCTTTTTTTTAATTTTCAGTTTCATTTCAAAAGTTTATGCTACGGTCAAAAAGGTTCGTACGAACGATAATTTCGTACGAATCTCCCTGTTTTTCCATTGTCTTCCCGAATTTCCATTGTCTGAAAGTCGATCGTACGGCGTTTGTAGGAGTTCGTAATGGCAATTGTGACCGAGGCTTTAACAAAAAAGGTGATGTCCTTGAGGTCCCTAGATTAATACAATACAAACAATAGTACAAAAGTAATGTACAAAATATACATAACAAACAAATGTAGAAACTACAGCAGCCTGACAGATATTTAATTAATTAAAGGACACATATTCATCAACATGTTATGTAATTATCCAGGGGTTTCGAGAAGCTTCTATTGTCATATTTCAGAATCGAATAAGTTTATTTCCATTTCCTTTAAATTTCTGTGATATAATATCTCTTCTTTAAAAATTTCGCCATATTATTTAATTTGTATTTTGTTGATTTACCTTTCTTTCAGTCATTGGCAGTTTTAGCCTTGATGAAAAGATAGTTCTTCTGCCTTCAAAGTTCAAGCGTTTCCTTAGACTCCTATGGGACCATATATGTTGTACGTATATACGAATAGAGCGAAATGGAGCATGAATATTACACACTATTATCAAATTATATTTCCCATACTATCCATGCTAGGTCTATATACACATCTCCTCACCCAAGCATCCTATACCAGGGTTTTCGTAACATGCCAGACAAGAAATTGTCTCCGTCAAATCGTTTATAATTTCGGACTTTAACGATTTTAAATGCATTACCCTAGTTGCATTTTTGTTTTGCTTGCAAATACCATCGCTCTAATCAATTAAAGGCATCGTTTAACAATATTAAATCTGAGATGCACGGTCCTACCTCTTATCAGTGTCTGTGATATGGTGTAATATTGAAGCCCTAACAAAATTGCACTTCAAAATGATCAAGAAGTGCCTCAAAAAGAAAAAAAAAATCTTTGAGTGACCGGTTTTACCATACTCGTTTCCCCCCAATAGACTGCAGTGTTATGAAAACCGTTAGGAAAGCGAAAATTTGATTTTGATTTCCAATCATAAATATCTTGATAATTAGACAGACGATCGGCTTGTAAAAGTCACTGGCTTCCTGACTGACCTAAAGGTTTATAATTATCATTGCAGCATGAGCTTAATCCAGGATTTTGTTTCAGAAACTGAAACGAAGTTACCTATTCCCTTTAACATAAGGTATTTATCCAAACGGTTTCCGTGACAGATGCCTTGATGTCGAAACTGTCATCCGTATTACCTAATGTATCGTTCGATATATATTATTGAAAGAGCGATGCTTTTTTCAGATATAAATGAAGCCCAACCAAAGCAAATAATGGAGGATTTGAAGAAGAAAAAAGAGACGCCTGCATACAAAAGGCAATATAGTAAATTACTGAAACGTTTCAGTGAAGGGTAGTCCAAGGGGCCAGCGATAGGAGTTTTTCTCCTGCTCGCTGTCAGAGGTAAAGTCCTGTCGGCCTGTCAGTATCGCTGGATGACATAATTTGCCCAGGGACTCAGGGGACTCAGCTTTTCGTGACCTATTACCTATTTGACACTAGCCTACAATAACGTATTTTGCCACTTGTAATATGATAAATTAGTAAAAATGTATTGGTAAGTCGAATTAAAAACATTTTTTATTTAATCTGTTCTCTTTAATTAATGTGTATAGATTCATGAGACGAAATTTATGATTTGTATGTATCTTTATTGAAGAGTGCGTATACACATAATAAATATATGCACATGTTGTTAACTAATCAAGTCGACGAGTGTTTTTGCATCATTAACATAGTTAATATATAAGTAGGTAAAATGATTATGAAAAAACAAAACATTTGTACCTACAGGTACACTAACGCCCCCTCGTCTATGCATGAGTTACCTAGGCTCGCCCGAATAGTTGGCGCAATGTACTGCGCTGACGGGTAAGATTGCATCTAAATAGCAAGCAGTTGAAACTGTGCGGGGATATAGTCCTAGTTGTTGTTTTGCTGATTTTAGTTGTAAATTTAGCTTCTTGTTTTTCATGTCACTCTAACAGGCGTACTGACCGTAAATTGTGACATTTGATTTTCACAACAGATTAATCTATTTTTACTCTTTCATTTTAGCGAAAAAAAGTTTTAGCTAAACTCGCCTGCAATAAAAAAAAAACTTATCGGTTATTCAGGTCTATATCAGAAAGATTCCTTTTAACTGACGTAAACATTTCATTTGGAAAATATATACAACCAATTGTAATACGTTTGCTCTCTCTCGGTAAAATTTATACCAAGTATAGTTCAAATTGAATATCCTCATCTTCTGCAAGATCCAGAGATATAAATTTGATTTTTCCAGATATATATATATATATTTATATATATTTATCAAAAGATAGAGAGGGAGAGAGAGAGAGAGAGATAGAGAGAGAGAGCAGTACCTACGTGACTGTCCCTACCTGGTCGATCACGACGAACAGTTTTACAAGTGTTACATTAAAACAAAAAAAAATGTTTACTACATTTTTGTCCACCATTCTGAATTCCCTCATGCAGCCAACTCTCGCTAATGGCCAAAATAAGAAATTCATTTTGAGCCAATAATATTCCTATACGCTAAATTTTAAAATACTAATAGTGTCTTTATTAATGAACGACTTCGAAATCCGAGATATTTCTTATCATTAAAAAGAAAATGTAATGAAGGGAATTTGTATAAATGTATAAACCACTTCCATACGAGCAATTATCTTTGGAAATCTTCGTTACATCTTTTTCTGCATTATCATGATGATTATGAATATCAGAGTCAGAATGACAAAGAAATATTTTCATCGAAGTTTAATTTTCGAAACCGTTATTTGAAGATTTTGGGCACATGTTACTTGATTAATTACTACGACTGCATGCTAGGTTCAGAATTGTATAGATTTGTTTCACTACTCTTATGCAACGCTCTCTTTGCCTTATTATTATGTTGATTCTTTGACAGTATAGTTGCAATCGTGTTAAACCGGATATGATATGCGAAACCAGAATATTAATTTTGACCGCCTTTCCGTCAATTACGTCGTTACGATTGTATTTCGGTATTTAATAATGACGTCTAATTTAGAGACAGAGAAAAGTAGACCAAATTAATCATTCTTGTCGAAATGTACAGTTCAGGCGATTCCTGTGCAGGTGCCTTAATCACTTTAGTTGTGTATATGATGTCATTCGTTTTATATTATTGGCAAGACGAGAAAATATAGCCCACAGAAGCAATACGTACGTAACTTCCTCCCCCCCCCCGCCCCCCGCCCCCGAAAAATATATATAAAATAACTAAATTAAGATTTAAAGAAGATAAAAGAAGAAAATAATAATAATAAATACATAAAAGCTTAAGACATTTTGAATTTTCATCCTACAAAGCTTCAATATTACGTTTTGAGTCATTATATATTCACAAATTAGCTAAACTTTGAATGCAATTGTCTGGAGGCTAAATAAACATCTGGCGAGCTACATTGAACAGACAGATGGTCTATTTAAAAAAAAAAGATTTACGTGTAGGAGTACAGAACAAAAGAAAGCTGGACAATCATTCGAATTAAAATGTCGTTTCGTTTTGTTCCTTTTTATGATTTGTTTTGTTTTGTTTTTGTCTTTGTTTGTATGTTTCTTTTCATCTGTTTGGATATTTTTCTATCCGTGTCATCGAAATACAAATGTATTCCTGTTGGTGTGCAGTACTGCATACATCTCATATTTTGATATGTAAACTTCTGAATTTGTTTCATAGATTTTTAAATATTTTTGACCACCTGTTACAATACCACAAACAATAGCAACATTTAAGTTGCTATGTCAGACATGTCAGACTAAACTAATATTCTAGAATAGACAATGGTATGTAATTTCCCCAAGCTTAGCACACATTCATTATAGAATTGCATGCTTCCATACATATGTACAATACATCATCAATGCCTTTGTCTTCCTGGTGATGCTACAGCATGTCTGACATAGCAACTTGTATGTTGCTATTGTATTACGTATTGTAACAGATGGTCGACTTCGGCAAAGATACATACCACCTTCTCAAGTTAGCTCATTGATGACTGACAGATGATGTCACAAGGGGAATGAGATCTGAATGTTTTTGGGGTGGAGCTTAGCAAGTTCGAAAAACAAATATTTAAAAAAATATTTAAAAATCTATGAAACAAATTTAGAAGTTTACATATCAAAATATGAGATGTATGCAGGACTGCACACTAACAGGAATACACTTGCATTTCGATGTCATGGGCCCTTTAATACTTCATGAACTAATCCACGGTCAAAGGAAGGAGCTTCTTACAGCTGTATAGCCTTTACCGTATCACAAATAGATCAACTTCAAATGCACTAGATAATAGATTTGATTTAACAAGCTTTAAGATATATTGCAATATCACAACGTCACAAAATCACAAATAGATCAACTTCAAATGCACTAGGTATATTAGCTTTTATTAAACAAGCCACACAACATCGCAATATCACAATACATGGCAGTTTCAGCAGATATTTCAGAGAAATAGAAGGCTTTAAAATAAAACCAATAAACACTTGTACAATGAGACACATAAAAGGATATCAAACAAAAATGGAATGCATGGAACAATATACAAAATCCCAAAGGGAAGAATCTAGCATATTACTTTGCAGCAAAAATACAAAATCACTAAGTACTCTATTATTTAATTGGAATACCCCCCCCCCCCCGGCACTTCAAGTCTTGAGAAACAAACGTCAATGTTAAATAACATGAAGGATGAGATTTTCCAAATGTTTACATTATATTTTTGTCATGGTTTTATAAATTATCTTTAGCGCCATGGTAATTACAGGCAAAAACATGATATGACTTTCTGCGCCCTACTGGGAAAAAACCTCCACGCAGTTGATGTTTCCAATAAAAGCCAGAAAATCCGAAAACAAGAGCTGAGATAATCACATATTAAATATTAAAGAGACTTATAACTATTATTCCTTGAACTATTTTGTATTTGTTTTGTAACTGTTTGTTTCTGTCATTTTGTGTACTAACTAGTTGAGATCACTGAGGATAGATCAGCAGAAATTCCTGTTCGCAATTCAACTATGAGGGTATATATGATGTCATACCTATACGGGGAATATTCCTACATCTGCTGCCTGCAACATTATAAATAACTCAAGGTTCTTTTCTTCTAAACGATTAGACTGGAAGCCTCGAACGGGCATATTTCCCAGATAATGATGGGCAATCCCACTTTGAAACGTCCTCCTTTGAACAGCTGGAAAAAAAGGAGGATATTTTAGTACTTCAGTACACAGAATTTCCATTAAATACTAAGTACTCGTGATCCTTTTATAATGTCACAACCGTGACTGAATTGCCTAGAGAAGGTTCTCCATATTGATCTCCACTGTCAAACATTACATAACATTCTTATTACCTGCCTGATTTATCTTAATTTCAAATCCGCTTTCCGTGGTCATCCAGATGCACTTAGGAAAGAAAATCATTATGATAAGAATGATGACAAATATTACCCAGTTCCCTTTTAAGCCCTGTTACGTTCTGAAGGAGAAACTACACAATGCGTACATGCCTACGTTCTATATCACAAAAATGGCAAATCTCTCACTGCAAAATTAGGAATACTTTGTATATTTTTACATAGTAGTTTTTTCAGAAAAAGAGAGGAATTTACGGTTTTTGATATTACAAAGTAGATTGGAGGCCAAAATATAGGAATCTTTCTTCCACAGTAGAAATGGTTGGCAGCTATGTAAAAACAGGAATGCATGGATGGCGTTATTGCACACAGAATGGAATAAGAACAAGCAGCGAAAAAATGAAGTACGGTACATGCATAGTAAAACATTTGTCAAGCTCACGTTTTCAAGTTTGATTTTACATACATATTGGAGTTACACTACACTACACTCGAATGGGTGTAAGGACCAGGTAGCAAGGGCAATATCCTCTTTCAAGTTCCCAGGTTCAAAACCTATAGTAAACCTCAATTAAACAGTCCTTTGGATAGGATTTCTACATGTTGGTCCTTTCCTTTGGTCCTGTCTAAGGCATGAAGATGATTGATACTGCTTTCTTAGCATTTCAGACACACCACAAAACACACAATTTTTTTTTTATCAAGATTCATTACTCCACTGTGTTTGTACATGTACATATAAGTTGAATATAATCTCTCTATATTCAATGAACAGAGGCCACCATAAACACTGGTAATATTCTGTTATTCCAGGTATTTGCATTATTTCAATAAAAGTAGTTCATAGAAAAAAAACATTGTAAAATAGATTGTCAGGTATAAGGCATGACTTTACAATGAAATAGACACAATACATTACATGTCAATAACCTCACATTTTTTTGGTCAGAAAGGAATTTCTGGCAAGATTTCCTGCACAAAATGGTCCAATCTGAGAAAGAGTCAATGATTTAATCATAACTTCAACAATAATAATAATTATAATGATTATAATAATAATAATGATAATAATAGCAACAATAATAATGATAATAATAATAATAATAATAATAATAATAACAATAATAATAATAGCAATAATAATAATGATAATAAAAATAAAATTATCTTTTTATACTATTACAACTACTGCTGCTACTACTACTACTTCTACTAATGATGATAAGTATGATTAATATCAATTCTTTTCTTCCCGAGGGCCTTACAATTATATAGCCCTAGCCTTTCAATGTTAACCCAGTGGAAATAATTTTATTATTTTTGGACACTCTTTCTCTATAATCTCCAAACACAAATTAAGTTTCAATCAGACTCAAGTTTTATGAAATGGGCTCTCCCCTCTTATTCTATTTTCTTTTAGACAAGCTACAGATTTGATTTATTTGATTATTTGTTTCTTTCTCTTTGTGGTCTTTTTCCAAAGTTACAAACTAATTACAACATTATCATGATAGTGAACAAATCATATAATTAATACATCATCAACATTAAATACTTACATTGTAATACTAACATAAAATGATCATGAAGAAGGATTGCCACATAAGCTAAGCTTGAAGCATGGTAATTCTTTATAAATCTGAATAATTCCTATATATATACAAATATGATGTTGGCGATGGGAGTAAAAAAAGATGTATGGGAAGCAGATAGGAGATATGATGACTGTGCTGAAGATATAAAGAGAGTTAGGAAGTTGTACATGAATATTCTACATAGAGTGTAACTGTATATATTTCAATAGCCATATGTACTCTTATTGTATACTCTTAGAGTGAAAGACGTTTAGAAAATGGCACGATAATACAGCAGTAAGGCACAATTAACACTTCTACATGCACAGGATGGACAAGAGTAATGGATGGAGTATTGAAGTTATTACTTAAGTTTTCAGCACAAAAATCTACTGTATACTAAATACATGTAAACCCTGAATAAGAGACTACAAAATGTAAATTCATCCTACTTTCTTGGTTCACTGCTATCACAATAATTCCACACTAAATTTTGAATCACAGAGCCAAGCAATGTGCCTAGTGACCCATCCGATCTGTCTGTAAAGGATTTCAATGACGCCAACTCAAATTGAAGTCACGTTTCTGCCATTTCATTTCTTTTTAAGCGATATTGAACTGATGGACTTTCTGCCCTAACGTACCGTTTGTTGCAAAGCGCCATCTCATGGTTAAATTGCCAACAGTGCGTAGAGCAATATACCTCTTTTCCACTACACAGACAGAGGACTCGATGCAGTTTCATTTTTAAATTCGTAAAAAAACATAAAAAACAAATTCATCTCTTTAAAATTATTATCTTAAGTATTAAGATAGCGACCACTTGGTGGACTCAATATTTTATCAAAATGTAATTTAATTCTACATCAGAAAAATGAAAGCTAAAACTCCATTAACGCAGGGCTCACACACATAGTCAATGCAAAGACAAAGCTTTGGTCCAAACCTACACAAGGAGCACTTCAGTCAGCTATTACTCGTCTAAACATGGGGGAAACCACCTTGTCCATGACTGATTAGGTCACGGCTAAGCATCACGATCACTATTCACTCGGTGCGGTCTGCAACAATCTCTAACACATCACTGGCGGCATCTTGCGCTACCTTCAGGAAAGTCCCAATGTCTTCTTCAGCCTACAAGGTACAAGAGAAGTAAAACAGGAATTTTTTTGCTTTAATTATTTCAGAATGATAAACAAATTTTCAAAATCACATGCATTTTTTAAGCAGGGGTTATATTCATAAATGCGTCATCAAATAAAAAATAATTCCTGTTGTATGAAAAATAAATATTGTAGCACAATAATTGTAAATGGGATCAAAACTGCACATGTGTTTGATGATAATAATAATAGTATGTACCTGTATGCAGTTTTTAAGCAAATAATGTTAGACGGGGGAATTATTTAAAATGGGCTCTTGTTTCTCAAAACAAAATCATAACTGAAAAGAAATATATATTTCTCGTTCAGGGATAAAAGCACTAGCATCTAGAACCAAACACGTTGTTGAAGGCTCAAATTCTAGAGCTAGGGGGGTCCCGGGTGTTTCACAAAGATCCCAAGTCGACCTTAACTCGAAGTTGGATTTAAAAATTATGGAGAGCCATTTGTAGCCTTAAAATAAAATATATTCGAAAGCAAAAATTCAAGTATTTTAGACTTCTCAAAAATTCCACACCAAGAACACGAAATTTCTTTGATAATAGAAAATATGAATGATTTAACATTTTATGCATCTAAAAATAATTTTACAAAACATTTCCAAAGATGCTAACGGCTTTCCATAATTGTTAAGTCCAACTTAGAGAAGTTGAATTTAGGATCTTTGTGAAACACCCCCCTGGATTTGCTGTCCAAGGCATGAAAGGAGTTGATTTTTAAAAAGAGAGATGAATGACATACCTTCTCTCGATATACCTCATCAGAGATATTAGGCAGATTGGTCATCACATTGTAATAAGCGCCCCACACTGCTAGCTCCATTGCTTTAGAACCAACCTGCAAGTAACAGACAATAAAACAGTTTTCAATATTTTATAAGTATCTAACACAATATTGCACCATCTATATCTAGTAAACTTTCTGAGGTGCACTGTTAAACTTAATGGAACAAGAAGAGAAGAAATAATGTAGGCTGCAGAACAAGTAAAAAAGTGCATTTAATTTTAACCAAATTAATATACATTTGTAAGAAACGAATATGACATGGTATCTGATTCCTCATGTAAGAACCGTAAACAATTGATCAAAACAAAGAGAACCCCCCCCCCCCCAAAAAAAAAGGTAACAAAATATGCATTAAGAGGAAGCAAATGATGGTGGTAAGTGATGATGATGGTGATAACAGTGGTAGTGATGATTATGATGATGTTGAAAAGTAGATTGTGAGAAGCTGAAGAATACTGCCCTACTTTGACTAGAGGAAGCAACTGTCAAACAGCACAATTTTTAGTTTTTTCATATGGAACATAAACAAAAGAAAAATTCTTACAATGTAAAACTTGGAAAGATGTCCCTAAGCATATTCTAAATATACAAGTACATTTATTGTCTAAACATTTCATTTAACGAAGTAACGGTTATAATGAGGATGTTTTCACGAGCCCAAATCAATTTAGGTGTAATTCTATGGCGTCAAGAACCTCTTATAACGAGGTCGGCTATAATGAGATTTCGACTCTTACAAGCTAATTAAATCCAGTGCCCCTAAAAAAGGAAAAACATTGTTAATCATTCCCGTTATAACGAGCAATTTCACTGCTCTTCATGTGTACGACATCTCATCTCGCCCCTAGATCATTGCACACAAACTGTGCAAGCTCAGTCGACGATGTTAGGCGCCTGAGCGCTGGCTATACGTACAGCAGGTGTGCTGGAAGCAGTATCTAAACTCTCATAGACTTCTGTACAGGGCACTAACACTTCACAGATAGTGGCTCTCCAAGCATGCTCGCTCTCGATTGCACGCGAGAAAGAGTGGAGGTGTGACTTGAACAAATATTTTGATTGGACAGTCGATTGGGTAAGACGGCAACACACATGCACAATTAAAACGGGTATCCACTGCAGTTACACAAAGTCTGCACATTTATCAGAGATGCCAAATTAATTGGCTAAGACTAAGTCAGTCCAACTCAGAGGTGCAGTGCATAATGCATTATTCCGGAGCAGGGACAAAATTATGCATGGGGACAAGCTGAAACATTGCATGGAATTTCTTTCTTCTTATTTTTGTTCTTTCTTTTCTTTTTCTCGTTTTCTAACTACCTTGCTGCATCGGCTTATTTACCGAGCACGCTCAAAAAGTTACCTAGTTTTTGCTAGCCAGGCGTTACCACTGATCTGTATGGAAAAAGATTTGGTCAATCAACTGGTCCCTACGACCTCGTTTACCCTGTAATGGAGAAAGGTTAATCTTTAGAATCGATTAATCCTGGTGGCCGGGTGTTTCACAAAGATCCTAAGTTGAACTTATCTCCAAGTTGGACTTAACAATTATGGAAAGCCGCTAGCATCTATGAAAATATTTGAACAAGTTATTTTAAAAGGCATAGAATTGTTGGTTCAAATCATTCATATTTTCTATTATTAAGAAGATTTCATGTTCTTGATGTGGAATTAATGAAAAGTCTAAAATACTTGAATTTACGCTTTTGAATATATGTTTTGTAAAGGCTACAAATGGCCCTCCATAACTTTTATGTCCAACTTAGAGTTAAGTTTGACTTAGGATCTTTGTGAAACACCCCCAGTTTTCCTTACTGACCTGAAGATCGGATTTGCACTGTATGTTGCCATAGCGGGCCATCTCCTTCATCGTATCCCAGCATGCATTGACAGTGATGGCGACATTCATCGGGACAGCAACCGAGTCTTTCATGGCCGCTTTCATGGTCTCGTCTCGACTACATGTGTTAATAAAAAGGGCAGAATTTAGGTCGAGGGTAGGACTAGATTCTTGAAAGGTGGTTAATAATAATAATAACCTGGATTAATTCCTTTAATAATAGGGCACTGTACTAGTGAGTAGTAGCCATGCTACAGCTGGGGAAATGATGCTTTTAACCCAATATTATCATCATCATTTCATTCTAAAGTAAAAATAGAAAATCAACTCATCAGATATATCAGGGACAAAATTTTCTACAACCATGGATATACATGATTTTAATTTGAGAGATAATAAACAATTATTAATACATAATTTCAAATGAAACTTACATAGCTTTCTCTTCATCACTGCCTTTAGGGAGCTTCATAGCACCCTGAAAAGAAAAGAAAAATCCATTGAGTTAAATTCAGTATTATAGCAGAATTAGATGCTACTTATAAGTATCAGCTTGCATGGTGATGTAGATATACACAAGGCTTACGGTTGCACCATGTGAGAGAGGGAGGAGGATTGGCGAGTCCTGAAAAGGACTGTTGGTAATCTTTCTTGGAGAGGATGGGTAGTAGGAGTGGCTCGAAGTTTTAAACAGGTTGACTTTCCGTCGTCAGGAGAATTGGTGGCAAAAATGTATGCTTCAATAAATTAGGTCAATGAACTTACATGCAATGCCACATTGTTGTCATTTTACACACACCAAAATAATTACTTTTGGATGCAGTTACATGTAGATTCTCTTTCATATAGTTATTTTAAAGATTTGCTCAAACTGTCACTTTTACCGGACATCAATTCAGCATAATCATAGATCTGTTTTGTGAGAGACCAAAAACTTTAAATCCTTGATAATGCAATCGCTTCAAACACACTACTGTCACTTAATGCAAATAAAAGTTAATTTATTGCAATTTTCAATAAAAGTGGTGGCCCACAAGTGGTCAAAATATGGTAAACATTTGTGAGTTTTTAATTTAAAAAAAAATTCTGGGTCTGAGGTTGCCAACTTACCATGTAAGCAGAGAATGCTGCTGTATCCGCATCTATCATGGGGAGGAGGTCGTGCATGGCGTCTTTCAGAGGAGGAATGAGTTTTCTCATGGTGGAGTCCAGAGCCTCAAACTTCTTGTTTCCGAACGACAGCCAGCCTACCATGGTACCTAGCGCTGCTCCCTGAGATATCAAACAAAAATCATATATTGATCTAGATGTTTCACAAGTTCTTGGTTACCATGTGAATTCTTTCCCCCCAAAAATCCTGAGCAGTGTCAGTATATAACCCTCATCATTGTTATCCGAAATACTAAAACCACATCCACTATCATGATCATCTGTAACTCACTATAGTCACAACCATAATTAATCATCCCTTCGAGACATTATCATCATCATCATCATCATCATCAGGTTCATCTTCACCACCATCATCATCACCATCAGGTTCATCATCATCATCATCATCATCATCATCATCATCATCATCATCACCACCACCATCACAATCGTCACTCGTATCCATCATCAAATTTATATCATCAACTCCAAGTTCTCCATCGCTACTACCCCTTCCTCTACCCCCTAATCATGATCACAATCACTACAACTTAAAGCCCATCTGCACTAGATTGGCCAGGAGGGATTAGACCTCCCTGCATGGTCACTGGCAGGTGGGTATCTCATCAAATCAGCTCTCAATTAACATAAGAAAGAGGGGACCATGGGGGATCAACAGGTACCCCTGAAGGCATTGTTGGCTGTATAGAGGACGCAAGTAGCTACAAGTAGTGCAGTCCCGCAAAACAACCACAGCAAGGCTCTTTGTCGTCTCCACCGATTCTACTAACACTACAAACAAAGAGCAAGCTTTGCAAACCCAAGCTTGGCTTACCATAGCACCGATGGCTGCCGAGACCGATCCTCCTCCTGGGGCAGGTGACCTTGCTCCAACATTCAGGATGAAAGACTTGAGCGCCATGGAGGTAAGTGGTCCATCACTAACACTTTCAACCATGTACCTGTATGATGAAAACAATGAAATCATGGTCATTCTACTTTGATCTTAACCATCTTGCATCTACTGCAAAACTAGAAAATTTCATGACACAAGACTTTCTAGAAATTGTAAATGATAGTTCTTGCAGCAAGAATCACCAAAATTCAGTGCTGTGTCAGAAGTGATTGCATGTCGATTATTTCAAGACATGAAAGTGTCACAAATCTTCTGAACCATTTATAAACTTAGAAAACATTTTATGTTAATTATTTCATTAACATGGAAGGCAATGCATGCATGGATATGCCCCTGTGTACATTTCAGACTTGTTGACTGTTTATAACCCTCGAAGTGTCAATTTGCGATCTGCAGGTAAATACCTGCTTGAGAGTCCTCGAACACACTCTCTTCGAGGTGATCGATCATTACTGCCTGTGCATCGAGATTGTGGAATGGTCTTCCCCAAATCCTTCGCTCTTATCACCAGTTATCCCCTCCAGAACTCAATTAAAGACATACCTATTTCAGATTGCTTACCATTAGTCACTGCTTTTTTGTCTTTCCCAGTTAGAATCATGAACAGACATTTTTGGTAGTTTTTCAATGTCATCAGCGCCTTTGATTAGGCAACTATATATTGGTGCTTTGTAAATACATGAATTGGATTGAATTGGATATGTGCTCAAATGTTTGGTGGTTTTACAGAAAGATGTCTACTTTATATCTGAAAGGCACTTTAATAACGAGTGTGAGGAAAGTGAAGCACAGAGTAAGATACTCACTCGATGATCTTTTCTCTTGGATTGAACGGCTCCAACGAACTGAGACCAAGGCGATCAACAACCTAAAGAAAAAAAATGAAACCTGATTTTAGCAACTACCTGTCTACAAAGACCAATTTCTTGTTTCCCTTGGACACTATTTTTCATTAAAACTAGAATAATGTAACCTATACAGTAATACACAAATCCATGATCATTGAAGAGTCATGACTATCCTAACTGAATACAGTCCCAGCCATGAAGATGCCAATTTGCTTCAAAGCAAGAGCAATCTTTATGATATTAAAAGGCAATCCAACCCTCGTAATAAGTTCATTTGTATGAAAGCAGAAAAAAAATACAAATAGTATGGTGAAAATTTGAAATAAATCGGACCTATCGGAACAACAATAAGAAAGTCAAGAATATCTAAAATATGAGATCACTATCAAAGTCTATGCTAACCTCAAATTGGCAGTTTGGTCAGTGACATGACATGTTACTCTGATTTTCTACACCCGTCTGTCAAATCAAAGCCTTCCATCCCTTCCATGTCATGAGCAGCAACTCCAATCAAACAATTACATGTCTTTTGAGTTTTAACGATGTGTTTAGACTATTGGCTTCATTCTTCCAGAGACAAAAACAGGTACATTGATAGAATGGAAGATATTCTATGCCCCATCTTACAAAGAGAGAACGCAAAACAAGTGCAGAGTATCGTATTGAAATTCCATGGCACAGCAATGGGGCCAGTACCCCAGTTATCCTGCCAAACTGATCAGAAAGTGTTTGGAGTTTTTTGTTTACAGAGGGAGGGGGTTCTGCATGTTGTCGGTCTGATGGTGGTCTTGGTGTTATGACTCAGGTATCTGGAATGGATTTGCATATCTCTCATAGGGATGATGAAGGTCAGTGGTTCAAGTTCTGCCGCGGCACTCTCCACCAAGGTGATAAATGGGTACCCGGTAGGATGCGAAAGGTAATGTGGTTTAAGATGAGCAGGTGTGCACTTGTAAAAATAATGCCTGGCTGGAATGCTCCCCAGGGAGTGGAGCAAGTGCATACATTGTGTGCGGGTAGGCCTAAACCCCATGACCAGGGTAATAGTATATATCTGTAAAGCACTTTGAGAACGAGCTATTATTATTTTGATTTATTCCTACCAGTCTGACTTTTTGTGAGTCCTCCATAATGAAAAGATTCTCTTTCTCCATGTAGTACTCAGCTGCTTCCATGATGGCTGCCAGAGGCACCAGACCAACCAGCTGGGACCCACACAGACCAACCTTGGCTACCTGGAAGGAGACAGAATAATCATAGTGATAATGAAATAATGTAAAGATTTTCTATCTTGATGTAGTTCTCAGCTGCCTCCAGTATTTTCCTGAGATCGGAAGAACAAGACCGACCAGCTGGGACCCACACAGGCCAACGTTGGTTACCTAGAAGGAGACAGAATAATCATAGCGATAATGAAATAAAGTAAAGATTTTCTTTCTTCATGTAATACTCAGCTGACCTCCAGTATGGCCCTAGAAGACCCACACTGGCCAACATTAATTACCTGGAAATCTCATCAATATCTGTAGAAATCGCTGTCAACAAATGAAACATTTCCTTCTTACAGTCAAACCTCCTTTAGAGGCTAACTGTTAAGAAAGACCACCTGTTTATCAAGACCACTTTTTGTATTTCCCTTGCAAATTTCTCATTGATCCATATGTTGAAAGAATCTATTTATATATATATATATATATATATATAGATATATATCCTGTCTGCCAAGACCACATATCTCATCTCCTATGAGTGGTCTATATATCCAGGTTTCACTGGTTCTTACCTTAGATCTTGCCAGACATTCTTCATAGGCAACATGCATGGGAGTCTGGTCAATGTCGGTGAGGTTCATGGACACCTGAGCAAGGTTATACTCGTCCAGCCACCAACCAATCGCTTGAACCGATTTCAGTGATCCGGGCTACAAAAAGAAGTAAAAGAAAAGAAGTGAATTCATGAGGGTATGGAGGTAAAATAACAGAAATTTTCTAGATATTGCCTCAAAACGACCTCAAATGCTGAAAACTGATTTCTCTCCCTGCCACAGGCCTTTTACAGTGGACCATCTGGGCCTCGTTGCATAAAACTTACCATTGATGGTAACTTTGCCATTAATGGTTTACTTCCATGGAAACCTTGATTTGATTAGCTGTTGAATAATGTTGCCATGGCAGTTAATATTGATGGCACTGCTGCATATGGCATGCGTAAAAATCGTTGTGTAGCACTGGAATCTATAAGTATGAAGCCCTGACCTACCTGGTCTTTACCTCTCCCCTGCTCCCTGATGTCCAGCGCAATACGATGCGACTGCTCTTTGGTCCCCAGGACGTTCACGTTGAGAGCGATCAAGAATTTACGAGCCCCCGTTGCCGTGGCGCCCCAGGTCGGGACAAACTCCGTCGGACCGAAATCGGGCTTCCATTCAGGGTCTGCAAGCTGGAGAAATGCACATATGCAAACATGACTGAACATTAAAATCTTCCATTTCAAATTGATTTTACTAGTTCTATTAAAGCCTATCTGCACTAGTATTGTCAAGTGGGATTAGACCTCCCTGCATGGTCACTGACAGGTGATTATCTCATCAAATCAGCTCTCAATTAACATAAGAAAAAGGGGAACATGGGGGACCAACGGTTAACGATTAGGCATTGTTTGTTATATATAGAGGGCGCAAGTAGCTACAAGTAGTGCAGTGGGGCTTAAATGAAAACAGTCTTCATGATGAAGTGCTTTGTATTTTTTGAATATTACCATAATGACTGTAAAACCAAAAACTGCTAAGGTGTCGTAATCAAGGGGCTTAGGCACTTGACTTGAAAAGCAAAGGTTGTGGGTTTGATCCCAGCCACTAATGTCCTCGGGCAAGGCATGAATCTACATTTGCCACTCCATACCCAGGAGAAAAGCGGGGACCTTGTAGTATGACAAAAGTCTTTATATTTGCCATATGCCCTCATGGTGAACCATATGAAAGGAATACTCTCTAGTGAATCCGATGACGGGGGTAACAATATCTGTAAAGCACTTCGAGATGGTATTCCAAATTAAGCGCTATATAAATACAGATTATTATTATTATTACATGACATTTTTCATGAATATCACACAGGGTCCAGTTTTGCAAATCTCACACTGTGAAATATCAATAATAAATTTTAAAATTCTCGAAAGTTTCTTGTAATGAAAATGTAATGAAAACGTAAATTTCTAACAAAAAAATGTTGTTGCAAAAAAGATTCTTGGCTTGCTTTGCAGTTTTTACATTGCACACAGTCATGTCAAGCAATGAAGCCAATTTTTGAGATCAAATTCTTCATGACATTAATAATATAATGGGTTGAACGATCCCAAAGAAAATCACAAGTAACATTTGCCATGTCCAGTGTCAATAATGGGAAATTTTATATTGGCATATCCGCAGAGAAAATCTGTGCCGATCAAGCAATACACACGATATTTATAATATTCATATGCCTACCTTTTTCTCCAGTCCTTCGTACTCTCCAGCTCTGATGCTAGGCAACTTTTGTCTCTTCTCCTCCCTAGCGGAGAAAGCGTACAGGTACACTGAAAGAAACAAGGAACAGGTTGAGCAAAATAGTGGTTGTTGCCTGTATTCAATTGCATAGTTGCTAAACCTCACTTTGATAGCCTAAATTATAAAATAGCTTTTGTATATTTACTTACTACACCTTAACTAAGGATAGCTTAGCCGCCATTAAAGCAAGCCCAATAATGTTTAAGTAGGTACATACATTATGAAATATTTTCTCTGGAGAAATTTTGAAACTCAGAAATTCTGAAATATTTAGTACAGAACAAACAAAGAGCTGCTCACAATAAAAATCACAAACTTACAAACTTTAATTTGATCTATCACTAAATCATTTATGTACTTTCCTGTGCTTCCTTTATTGGAATTTCCCTAAACATCTATCCATTGAATAATAAGCCAGTGCTATCGCTGCTGGAGTTTGTGGAAAAAACATGTATCACATCAAAATAATTTTTTGCAACAGTTTAATTAATCTTTTCTGTCATTTTTCAGCTTACCAGGTACTTGAAGCTCTTCTCCTAATCTTCGTCCAAACTCTACGGCACATAGGTCACATTCCTCCATGGTGACCCCACTGATAGGAATGAAAGGACACACGTCCAACGCTCCCATGCGCGGATGCTCACCTATAGGCAAACAAGAGAGAGAGAGAAAGTGAGATAGAGAGAGTGAGATAGAGAGAGAGAGAGAAAGAGAGTAGATATTGTGTATTGACTTACGCTTAAGTCAGTCACATATATAAACAAATCTGGATCAATTTATAATCAGTTGATAAGTTCGTTGACGATTATAGTACAAATAATAATAATGATGACAATAACAATACCACTACTACTTCTACCACTACTACTACTACTACTACAACTATAGCTACTTCTACTACTCCTATTACTTCTATTGGTACTAATACTAATACTACCACTGCTACTGCAACTACTACTATTACTACTACTAATACTACTTCTACTAATACTGCTGCTACTGCTACTACTACTAATAGGGTTTTCAATTTTCTACAACTTTTGTACCGGTACACATAATAATTGTGTATGTACATTAAGTCATAGTTAACATTTGCAGGTGCATGAAAAGAAAACACTGATCATTATTTGGTAAAATCTTGAAACAAGCACATCCCTTGGCACAACCAGAATTAAATATGGATAAGAGAGACTTGGAATATTAATATGTTTAAAGGGCAAATACTGATTAACGCCATCTACGTCTTCTTTTGGACAACGAATGTACTTGATTGATGGTAGTCAGCAACTTAATCTCTACATGGTCAACACCGCGAAACAGAACACAGTTTTCCTCACGCTTTGGTTTCGTGTATGTTGCACGCACATGATTACTGCCGTCGGTCATCCGTAGACGTATCATACTTGATTGGCCCTGAGTCAGCCCACATGAAAGACACATAGTCTCGTCATGCTATGCTTCCTTTAGGCGATTCCTGTGAAAGCAATCTACGTAAGTTCCCTTACCCTCATGGATCCTCATGTCAATCAGACTCCTAGCAACCCGCGCCATGTTGAGAGCGCCCTCTACGACAGATGCAGGTGAGCCCACGAAGGTGTAGACTGTACGGTTGGTGGAAGGACCAGGATCTACATCTAGGAGCTGACATCCCGGGGTCTGGGCTACGGCACTGCTGATGGCATCAATTATCTAAAAAAGAAAAAAAAACTCAAGTCAGGGCTCCATTTCATAATAATAATTGTATTTGTATAATGCTTAATACAACATGTATGTTTCTAAGAGCTTTAAATTGTAATTATTATTACCTCGGTCATTGGACTCAATTGTCAATCTGAACTTGAGAGTGTTCGGGCCAGGCGCCATTTTACAAATGCACACATGCCAATTCAACCACATTAACGTTCACATCCTACCAGGTACACATTCAACACCTGGGTGGAGAGTGGCAAATGTATGCCTTGCTGAAGAACAAAAACAACTTGACGGGGCTTGAACCGCAACTCAGTAGCCTTTTACAGTAGCTGTAACTTGTTATTAAAAAAGTGTTGTAAAACATGGCAAAGAATCCCTTAAGACAAAGGTTCAACTAAGATCTTTGTTGAATGCACATATTGGTCAAAAGCCTGACCATTAACCAATCCGAATCTTCATTCTAAATTTCCAATTGATCACAAACTTATGTGTTGTAAACTGGACCTAGGAGTGAAAACAAATTTTTAAATAGACCAAATCATTAAAAGATACTTGCTCTGAAGGCATGGGTTTCACGCCAGCATACTACATTCAAACTACAGGCATAAATTACATGTACAGAGAAACCTGTCTATAAAGGCCACCCAAGGTAAACAAGAAAAGTGGTCTTTTTAGGCAGGTGGTCTAAATGGCTCCTTTTAATAGTACATATGTCAATGAGAAACCATTTTCAAGGGAAATAAAAATTGTGTGTTTTGAAGACAGGTGGTCTTTCTATACAAGTGGTCCCTATAAAGAAAGTTTAACTGTATTTCTGCTGTCTACAGAACAACTGCAAGTTTGTACCCTGGACCTTGCCATCCACAGTCCAGTGACTTATCCACTCAATGCAAACATCCCCACATATGTACATTTGTGTATCTGTGATATTGGTGGGAAAGTGAGGATTAAAGCCCGTCTGCACTAGTTTGACCAAGGGGATTAGACCTCCCTGCAAGGTCACTGACAGGTGGTTATCTCATCAAATCAGCTCTGAATTAACATAAGAAAAAGAGGACCATAAGGCACCGATTAGGCATTGTTTGCTACATAGAGGGCACAAGTCTATACATAGTGCAGTGAGGCTTTAACGAAAGAAAAATAGTACCTCCTTGGTCTGTCCTTCCGAGAAATTTGGCACACATTCCACCAGACGAGCTATAACAGGTGACATCTTGAGGGCTGGTACAGCAAGAATGCAAGAACTTTACACTCTGAAAAATATAAAAGTGGGTTTTTTTTAATATATGAAATTCAATACAAAATCAAAATGGAAAACTGTTTCAATGTCACAGCTAATGAAGTAATAGCTTGTTATACTCCAAATCTAATCATACAATGTACCCCCAAATCGACCCCACATCGACCCCAAAAACAAACAAGTTTGGTGCCTTTCTGGGTAATAAATTTTTGTTTTTGTCAGTCTCATTGGTGTCATGCTTTAGTTCATTTTTACATTTACCGGTAGAAGCAAACTCCTAGACTTTAGTATTTGATGGGGGTTGCCAGTAAGGTGTCCATAGACAAACTTGTCTGTCACCTTAGGATTTAACAGAAAATATTCATCAAATATTACTAACTACAATGAATTTCTGTGTCAAACATAAGTCTTAGAAGATTTATGAAATATTGCTTGAAAACTTCTTTAAATTTCTGTTTTAAATCGACTGTCCAGAGACCAGAGACTCCGGATACAGAACCGGCCAGCACGCAAGGTCTTGTAATTAGTATCCTCTCTGGAAGAGGATTTATTTGAGTTCGGAAGTGGTTTAGGGATGATTTGTTTTTTAAATTTATATTCATATTGGTGAGACTGACTGAGAGGTTTATTTTTATTAGGGTCTACTTTAGATCTACACTGGTGGTAGCCGTGGAAACATCAGTATTCAGTGTCAACAATGAAAATGTGACTAGGCCTAGACTAGATCTAGACTAGACCGAAAACTTCAGTCTCTCTAATCGTCGGTTGTTCCACTGAGACTACGTCTGGCTCCACTAGACCTCCGATTATAGAGACTGAAGATTGTCCTATCGGGACTGTACGGAACCAATGGTTCGGTTCGGCAGGACCGCGATGAATGAGATATGCTACGAGATTTTCAATCTTTACATCCTCACACATGCTGCAATATGACAATTATTAGAGTCTAATTAAAAAAAACATATATATAGCTTATTTGACTTACGATAGCTTGCTCATTTAGATCCTAAATTAATGATTAATCCGAGAAAGTCTCGTCGTCAACATTATCCGTCTTGGTTTTAGTTGATGAATATTATTTTTTTCTTTTCGAACGTCCAATAGCTACCGTAGCTACATACGAGTCGGCCCGGCTTGACCAACGAACTCCCACGAAACGAGTGCTCTGATTGGCCATTGGCTATGTTTTGGTAGGTGGACCCGGAAATATATCGGCCGCCGGGTAATATTTCGAATGCATGAACGTAATAAGTGCTTCGCGGTTCTGAGGAACAAATTGGATAATTCATATAAGTAAGTCCGAAAATTTCACATTCTATAATAGGTTAGCAAATTTTGAAAACTGTAATTAGGAGATATATAGACCGACCTAATTTACATCTGATTTAGAAATCAGGAAATTAGATCTAAATAAAGAAAATCGGGGGAGAAATGTCGGTAACGAAAAGCTGTTACGCTGTGGCTCTAATTTACCCCCACGGTACGAGATCTCTGGGTTGCCATCTGTATTGGGAATGACAACAAATGTCAGTTTTATTAAAGAAATGACCCAAATCAGATGGTTATTGCTGTCTAGATCTAGACCTACATCATCATGGCTGCTAAGCATGATGTACATGCAGATCTACCGAGTACTGTGGCATTTCAGTTTCAATTTACAATCAATAATGTATACGAAGCGCACCACTCCACAACCCACACAATAAATTGTCACAGACGTCCTTGATTGAATCAATGGCAGTTGATGTGCGGACAGCATACCGCCAAGCTCGCTCTACGGAGCGCTACTGTCGCGGTCGCTTCACGGGCAAGGTCTTGACTCCTGAGCAAAAATGTTAATGTGTGAGTATACAACAGCTAATTAACGGCTCATCACATGAAATGTTTGCTTTTAAAAACTCACAAAGGATGGGATTTCAGTTTGTTAGCAATTCTTGTCATTATAACGGTGATTTATTGTTAATAAAAGATGCAATACTCACGTAAATTCAAGTTTGGATGATCACACAGCTGAGCTCCGTTCCAGATCCACAGGTTGTGTCGTTAGGAATGTGCATAAATAACCTTTGACCATTGTGTGTACGTACTGCGCGCAGCTAGGCTGCCGTACACGCAAAGCGTACACGTGTTCACTGCGGAGCTTATTTCTTTTTGGGGGTGTGGCGGAGGTGTGTCAGGATGGTCACACATGCGCTGTCAAACTCTAATCTCATTAATTCATTTGTTTGAAATTTATTAATCAAATGTTGTTAATTTTTTTGTATTCATTCATCTGTATATCTATCTGTCCAGTTCATTAATTCATTCTTAATTAGGTTGTTTAAAACTATTTGTTTATTTATTAATCTAATTATTTATGCATCTATATTCATGCATTAAATTCATTCATCTATTTGTTTTCTTGTTATCTATGTGTTGGTCTATTAGTTAATCTTTTAATTAATCATCTATATTTTGTTTGTCTATGTACTCCTATCCACCATTTAAATGTCTATTCTCAATTACATTTGATCGAAATCCGATCCAACAGCTCCGAGTCAATATTTACTGTTCGATCTCTCCCTCTCTCTCACACACACACACACACACACACACGCACACACACACACCTTTTCTCCCTCTCTCTCTCAATTGTATTCACGTCAGTCTCTTTTGATAGCGCTGTACTTTTTTACCAACCTAACCCCCCCCCCCTTTCTCTCCTTTAATTCGGTCCCGCAACTCGGTCGCTCCCCCTCGATCTCTCTCTCTCTCCTTATCTCTCTCTCTCCCTCTCTCTCTCTCCCTCTCTCTCTCTCTCTCTCTCTCTCTCTCACTATCTTTCTTTCTCGCACACTCACACACACAAGCATACATACATAATATTGTAAAAAAATCTGATATAGTTTAACTAGATTAATATGTAGATTAGATGGCGCAATACAAGTACGTTATATTGTTATGTTTTTAATTGCGCCAGACACATATAAACAAAACATTGGCAGATCTAGGGGCACGGGGATACACTTCTGGTAAATCCAAGTCTGACTAGACTGACTTATAATAATACTGAGTACGAAAAGAAAAACAGCAACACTAAAGTGCAGCAATTTGTGTTCGTGTGCCTCCCATGTAATATATCATAATCCTTTTCTTATCGTCGTTAAAATTCTGAATTGACCACTGACTAAGACATGAAAGACAGATTAATAAAAAATATATAACAATACATGTAGCAATTTATAGGAAGAGCTATACATCGAAAACATTACGATTCAGCAAAGAAACTGTTCACAAGCAACTTATTCATTTCAAAATTGAAATAGTGAGTAATATAAATATAAACAAAACGAATGATAATCAGTGTCAGCTTGTCTCCTGCTGGCACAAAGATCCACTACGAAAATGTTGATTCTATATATTAAAGACGTTATTGTTTTAAATTTCATTTCTGCCCACAGCCGGACTACTAGATTATGCATATAGCTTACAATACCAAAATAAAACCATATAGAATACGATTTGTAGGTCTAACTACATTGTATAATTGTCTGCATTTTCAATGCGATGATAACGTTTTAAAGATAATGCTGTTGTTGTAACTTGTTGTTCACAAAGCCTTGTATACGTATAGGAGTAAGTGTGGTAGTCAATAAGAAAATTATAAGACGTGCTATTTCAATGAGCATGGAACCTGATTAAATGAATTTTTTTTAATTGTTTATTTAACAATGGCCCATACTCTCAGGTGCTTTCCGAGTTAGGATGCAGTATCTAATTTCAATTTGAAATGTATCTAGGTCATGGAGTTACCCGAGTCTTTAAGATACAGCCAAGTTCCTTTCAAGAATTATATTTTTATTTTGAGGGACGCAGGAAACATTGAACAGCCCTAAACTTTATACAAATAGTTTGCCCACATAACGTCCGGATCACCTTTTTGATGCGAAAATAATAAAGAAAGCTGTATTATACAAGCGAGTGGTGAAGATGTACACAATACATCATGAATCTTGATCTAAGGAGACACGAACGAACGAACGAACGAACGAACTGAGAGCATGTAATATAATGCTACCATCACATTCTTGTTGATCTGCGTACCCTTCTTGATATTCCTTGTTCATTTTTTTATCATTTTCAAACCTATTTTCCCACACTTTTATGAATAATATATATACAGTGAAAGACAACGCAATGTACCTATACACAGATATGAGCAAAAAAACATAACACACTTGTCATGGCAGGTGGAGTACTGCATTATATCGCATATTCTTATTTTAAAGGTAATACAAAGTTTTGGTATGGAGTCATGAATTTGGTTCAAATTAACATTATTGGAAGCTTATGCGACCCTACAATATTCAGTGATAGTTGTCGCGGTTGAAATCGAGTCTAAAGTTATGAAGTTGTAAATAATAAACTCTTTATGTTGCATAGCTCCCTCTCAAGGTCATGATATTAATTAAGTTATGAAACAACGTTTCTTGACTAAGATCGACCGATTAGCTATTCCCGTTTGGAAATTATATATCACAACTACATATTCTGAGATTTCATGGTCACAGCTACCATTGTACGGCAGTAAGCGCTATTTGAAATTTATCAAAATTTACCGGGAGCACCGGTAAATTTTTATATTCAATTTTCTCGAAAGCATGTTTTAGGGGCTAAACTTTCTAGTGATTATAATACATCCACAGTGGCATCCAAATATATCAAAGTTGTAAGAATCACTATCCACCCAATTTTCAAATTTCCCAAAATGTTGTATTACTTAAGAAAAAAGTATAACGACTTTTTGTATAGAAGAATGCCTCAAATTATAATTTCCAAAAGAGAATGTTAAGAAAATAGAGGATCCGTAATGAAAAAAAATCCTACCGGTAATCCAACGTCCAGCGCTGATTAAAGGTAAGATAATCATCACATTCTTCTTGATCTGCGTATTTTTTGATAGTCCTTTATGATTTTTCTCCTTTTCAAACTCCACACTTTCATGAATTATGTACAGTGAAAGACAAACGCAATGTCCCTACAAACAGATATATATGAGCACATTTAATCTAACACACTTGTCGCGGTGGAGTACTGCAAAGATCGCATATTCTAATTTTAAGACAAAAATAAAACGGCTTCTTAATATATGGAAGGATTTCATAAATGATGATTTCCAAAAGTGAATGTTTAGAAAATAAAGTATCCATCATGAAAAACTCTCCTACCAGTAATTCAATGTACAGCGCTAATTTAAAGGTAACATAATTAAGTTTTGAAGATTTCAAAGGTACTAGTTTTGATTTGTTATTAAATGAATGCGGTGATTTCGAATGATAAATTCAG